>JASJFT010000209.1:0-79248 GCA_030770425.1 Darksidea phi | reverse complement strand
ACTAGGATATTACGTCTTCTTATCTTCGATAGCGAGGTCCTCCTCTAGGCGCTTAGTTTAGTATATCCGTATTAACGTAGGAATATAGCTAACTAGCGATATAGGCTTAACTCCGGCGAACGACGTCTTTATTCGCGATTAGAATATAAGGCTATAATAGATAATTAGTAATATCGATCTAGATATTTAATTCTTCGAGTCCTTAGTAGAGTATAGAGGATCCGAATAGCTAGCGAATACCCTAGTAATCAAGGTAGTAATATAGGAGTAAGGGGGAGGGAAGACCAGCGGAGTTTCGTACTAGAATTAGAAAAGTTCTCTAATTATTATATAATTAAACTATGTAATGTTTACCTATAGGTCTCGGTCGAGATATTAAGAAAGACTTAAGAGAAAATCTTTAAGATAAAGTAGAATATAAGATTTTTAATAAAGCTACTTTACTATCTAACTATATAATAGAAAGAGATAGACCTTTAGTTAATCTTTAATAATAATAATCTAAAGTATATCTAGATATTCTTTAATACTTTAAATCTAAAGGTATAAGGAAGACTAGATTTAGTTCTATAAACCTAAACTAGTTTTAATAAATTAGAAAGGAATATATACTAATACTAATAAATTTTTAAAAAATAAGAAAAGATAAAGACTAAAGAGAAATATCTTAGGGTAGAGAAAGAAGAGATCTCCCTAGTAAAATAATAAAAGAAAAGCTACGACGTTAGCTAGAAGGGATAGTCCTATTCTAAGAAGAATCTAGTTAAGATTACTAAAAATATAAAAGTTAAAAAAAAAAAGTCTTTATTATAAATACTACTAAGCTAGCTATATAAAGTAGAATTACCTTATATATAAGACTAAACTATTAAAAGAGAGAAAAGATTAATCTTAGGGAAAATAGCTTAATTCTAGTAAAATAAGATAATATATACCTAGAGCTAAATTCTAAAAGCTACTTTAAGAAAGGAATAAATTACTTAGTAAAACTCTAAAAGTATCTTAATTATTTTAGAGAACTTATACTAAATATATCTAATCTAATTCTATATAGAATACTCGTAGATAATAGTATAGAAGAAAATTTTATATTAAAATAAATAGTAAGAAGTATTAGATACTAGAGGGAATAGATTAGATTATAATAATTTAAGTTACTAAATAGAAAGGACCTTCGTATTATAAATAAGATATAAGTAAGATATTATATATATAATAGCTTTAAGAGAAAGTATATAAGACGAGATACTTTCTTTCTAAAGAAGATTAATAGCTTCGATCTAATTCTAAGGATATTATAACTAAAAATATAAAATTCTAAATCTAACTTAATTAATTTACTCTAAGCTTTATAAAAAATAAGACCCTCTACTATCTAATAGAGTTAGAGAAGACTAGATAATATATAAAAATAATAGCTAATTAAGATATAATAGATTTTACCCTCTTTATAAAAATAATTAGCTTAGATTAAGCTAGATTACCTAAAAGGTACTCGAAATACTTTTTAAAGTACGAAGATATATTCTTAGTTAAGAGTTTAGTATTATTAGTAGACTATAAATCTTATAAACTAGTAATTAAGATAATTCTTAAAAAATAATTCTTATATAATCTACTTTATAACCTTTTAATAAAGGAGTTTAAAGTTCTAAAAGAATATATATAAATAAATCTTAAGAGAGAATAGATATATTACTCTACCTTAATAGTTAAAATTTTAATTCTATTTACTAGAAAAAAGAATAAAATATTACGTCTATATATAGACTATTAAGATTTAAATATAATTATCTAAAAAAACTACTATTTACTTTTTCTAATCTAGAAAAGCTTAAATTAACTTAGATAAGTTTAAATCTATACTAAATTAAATATATAAGATACGTACTACTATATTTAAATTAAGAAAAAAGATAAATAGAAAATAATATTTAAAACTTATTATAAATACTTTAAATATATTATAATATTCTTTAGACTAATAAACGTTTTTATAGTCTTTTAAAGTTATATAAACTTAGTTCTATTAGATCTATTAAATATATACTATATAGTCTATCTAGATAATATTCTAATCTACTTTAAATTAAAGAAGAAATATATTTATTATATTAAACTAGTTCTAAAAAGGCTATATTAGTATAAGCTATATATAAAAGAATCTAAATATAAGTTCTATATCTAAGAAGTAGTTTATCTAGACTTTATAGTAATATTTAAGAATATTTTAATAGAACTAGATAGAATTAAGACTATATAAGGATAGTTAACTTTAAAATTAGTTAAAAGGTTTATATCTTTATAAACTTTATAAATTATTATTAATAGTTTATTAAAGAATTTTCTTAAATAGTAGTCCCTCTTAATAAGATTACTAAGGGCCTAGAGCCCGTAAAAGGGAGAGCCTAATAAAGAAAGAAGAAATCTAAACCTATTCTATTAATAAAGAAAGCTTTATAAACCTTTTATATATTAAAGAAAAAATTTACTAAAAGGCTTCTATTAATATATTTTAACTCTAGAGTATATTTATATATAAAGACTAATATTTTAGATTTTATAATCTCGGGTATTCTAAGCTAGTCTAGACTAGATTAAATAGAATAAGAGAAATAGTACCTAGTTATCTTCTACTTAAGGAAGATAATTATAGTAGAATAGAACTATAATATTTATAATAATAAATTACTTATAATTATAGAAGTCTTTAAGTATTAAAGATATTATTTAAAAGATATTAGGAGCTAGATATAGCTTCTTACTAACTATATAAATCTATAAGAATTTATAACTATTAAGACTCTATTTAAAAGATAGATATAGTAGATTAAATAGCTTATAGCTTTTAATTTTATTATTATATACTAACTAGATAGATTAAACCTAGCTAATAGGTCTTTATAACGATTAGACTACGAGTTTTAAGATAATAAAATAGATAATACTCTCTCTAACTAGGATTATATCTATTAAAAGCTAGTATATAAGCTTAAACTAGTCTAAAAGCTAAGAATAAATATAGAAAATTATAAGATATACTTATCTTAAAATAGTCTAAACTAGTATAGACTAGTAGAAACTATATAAAGTATAGTATTAGAAAGATTATTTATAACTAGATCTATAGTATAATATATAAGTATATTTAAAATAGAGTAGTAGAGCTTACGACCTATAGTTAGAGAAGAGATAGAAGAAAAGAGTTAATAGAATAAATAGTTAAAAACTAGTTAAATTAAACTATTTCCTCTATTTACTATATAATAGAATAGATAATAAACTTTAGCTAAAGATACTTCTAAATAATAGCCCTTTAAAGCTTAATCTAATATTTTACTACTTATCTAAGTCTTTAATACTTAATTAGAAGACTTTCTTTACTACTATATTATATTTTCCTTCTTAATTAAAAGAGCTTAGCCCTTTTAAATTCTATTATCTAATAAAGTAATCCTATATAATACTAGTATATTATTAATTTAATTTAGATTTATATAGTAGGAGTTTCTTTAGAAGATTTATACGAAATATAGTAGAAGTTTATATATAGTAGAGGTACTATACCTATATCTTATATACGATAATACTAGTATATTATTAATAATAAATCCTATTACTAGTCTATTAAAGATTCTTTTTTAAGTAATCTCTACCTTTAAATAGTTTTAAGAAGCTATTAGTAGATCTCTTATTTCTCTTCTTCTTAGTAAATAGACTATAGTCTAATCTTAACGTCTCCCTCTTCCTAGGACTTTTAATAGTAAGTTAGTATAATTATAAAAATAAGCTTTCTTTAACTAGTCTAATATATTATTATAAAACTAATTAGTCTTTAATTTAATTTTAACTTCTTAATAGACTTTCTTATTTCTATATAATTCTTAAATTCTTATCTAGTAATTTTATAATAATATTTATAGATAAGTTTTTAAATACTCTTACTTTAAGTTCTTTATAACTAGTAGCTAGTTAAAATATATATAAAAGGCCCCTTCTAGTACTTTTTTAGACTCTTTAATCTTCTTCTTATAGCTACTTTTCTTATCTACTAGTCTAATAGTCTCTTAAGCCTCTAGCTTCTTAATCTCTAGTCTTCTTAGTCTCTAAGTTACTTACTTCTTCTTCTAGCTATATCTTCTAAGGGTATAACTATTAATCTATTACTAGATAGTACTACTATAGATACCTTTAGTAGTAGTAGTAGTAGCTAGCGCCTTTCTAACTAGCCCTTAGGTAGTAAGAAAGATAATTAAGAATCTTAGCTCTATAACTATTCTTTAATAATAATTAATATTACTATCTTAAAGTAGCGTAAGTTTTCTCTCTTTCTAGTTAGTTATTATCTATACTAACTTATTAATAATAATCTTATAGATTAATTAAATTATTAATTAAACTTTCTAGATTAACTTTAACTATTACTTTTATAAAATTAAGTATTAGAATATCTTTCTAGAGACTATTTTATATACTAATACTATTTAATATATAGCTTAATACGATCTTATTATTATTAAAGAGATTAACTTTTTTATAAAGGATAATATAATAATCTATAAGTTCTTTAATTTAGGAATCTAGTAGAATTTCTATTTATAGAATATTTAAACTAGTATATACTATTATACTACTTAGATTAAAAGTTATAATAGTAAGAATAGTCTAGTTTATAGTTAGTATATTAATCTAAGAACTAGTAAGATTTAAACTAACTACTAGTAAGTTTAATAGAATAAGTAGTTAATAGTCTAAAGATTCTATATTAACTATATTATTAATAGAAATTTAAGATTTTACTTTATATTATATAAGTTATTTCTAATTTTCTTCTCTTATCTTTATCTACTAATCTATTAGACTAAGTAGTACTAGTATTATATACCTACTTACTAAGATTAATCTTAGTAATATTATAGATCTAAGTAAGATATAGCTATACTATTCTTTCTTTTAAACTTCTCTAACTAGCTCTCGTATTAGTAGCTCTTCTTTAGACTCTTAATTAAACTCTTCTTTAAGCCTTCTCTTATACTACTCTATAACTTAGCTTTTTAATAAGCTTATTAGGACTAAGTCGATTAAGCTATACTTTTACCTTTAGTATTCTAGCTATTCTCGATAATTATCTAGATCTAAGTAAGGTAGCTTTAATAATACTAAATAAGAGTAGTATAAATTAATTAAATATTAATATTAATAATATAAGCTTTAAGTATAGTATAAGTACTAAGACTAATATTATAGTAATTCTTTAGTTTAATCTAGCTATTTATTACCTCTAAATCTAAATCGTTCTTATATCTAGTTTAATCTATTTATTATAACTTATATTATTAATAAGATATTAAAGAATTCTAATATATTAATAATTCCTTATTAGTTATTTAAAGATAAAGATAAGAGTAAAAATAAGAGTAAAAGTTTTAAGAATATCTATTATAATAACTATAGTAGTAGTAAAGACTATAATAATAGTAATAGTACTACTACTACTTAAGCTATATAGATTTCCTAAGTTTTACTTTTTTAACTAGTAATTAACTCTTAGTTCTTCTTTTTATAACTTTATATATCTAGCTTCTAGTATCTTTATATAATCTTTAAGCTTTTATAGACTAGCTTATAGCTCTTAAAATCTTACTTTCTAATCTATTTCTTCTTTATTACTAATAATCCTTCTCTACTAGGTCTATAATAATAATAATAAGAAATAAAAATTAGAAAATTAAAATAAATAAATCGTTCTAATTATAGCTTAGAACCTATAATTCCTTTCTAATTAAATTAACTATTCTCTAGTTAATTACTCTTCGTCGTTACTCTTTAATTTATTACTAATTATTTAATATTCTACCTCTTTAATCTCTAGTCTAGTTATAGTTTATTAGATAATAACTTTTAGTAATAAAGCTTACTTTTATATAAAGAGTACTTTTATTATAAAAAACTTCGTATAATTAGTCTATACTTATATTACTAGGTATTCTTTATTTAATTTCTTAACTTCTTTATACCTTAGAGCTCTTAATATTAAACGATAATTATTAATTAGTAAATCCTCTTTAATTAACTTTAGTTTATTCTATATCTCTATTACCTTATTATTAAGATCCTTCTAATAGAATTATTTTAACTAATTATTATATATAGTATAAGTAAATAGAGTCTTATTAAGCTCCGTAAGTCTATAGTATAAGTACTCTATTCTAGCTTCTACTATCTAATAGGATTCTAGTTATCTATTATTAAACTTCTACTTTACTAATTAATTATTAGTTCTAATTATATCCTAGATAAGGACTAAATTTCTAACTATTAGATTACTCTAATTACCTTTTATTTAATTCTATTAATTAGCTATATTAAGCCTATACTACTAAGTATAACTAATTACTTCTACTAGCTTCTTATCTTTTTACTTAAGTTACTTTACTTAGAGTATAAGTAAATTAGAGATTAAAACTACCTTATTCTATAAAAGTATCTACTACGATTCTAGACTAAGTTTAATTAATAGAACTAGTTAAATCTTTATTATTAATTTAACTAATATATACCTAATTAAGTATTAGACTATTACTTTATTAGTTTATAATACTAATAGTAGATTTTTTAACTAAAAACTTAGTAGCTTTACTAGTATAATAATTAATAATTAGTAACCTTATTTAATTAAACTCTATACTTTTAAATTATAGAAAGAAGCTTATATTCTATATATTCTATAATACTTAACTAATACTTTAACTACTAATCTATTCTCGAACCCTCTATTAATACTTAGCTAGAAGAATACTCCTTATTAATAAATAATATTTTAATAAATAAACTTTATAATATTCTTAAATATAATATCTTTTAAAGCTCTAGTTTTAATCTATTCTAATAGATATTCGTACGTAATTATAAAGAACTAAACTTCTTCTTTATTAATAGATATATAGATAATATTAATAGTCTATTAATTCTATATAATTCTAGAATTATTAATCTTTAGTATCTCTTCTATCTTATTATCTTACTTTTATTAATACTTAAGGTAGCTTTAAAGCTCTTTTACTACTATTTAAAACTAGTTTTTTTATTAAAATTAATATTAAATCGTTATAAATATTTCTTAAATACTCTAATAATATAGTACTTAATAAATCTTTTATACTAAAGTCTTCTAAATATTAGAATTATTAACTACTTATTAGATAACTAAATTCTAAGTTAACTTTTTAAAAAGATATTTATCTTTTATAAAGAAAGTCTACGTAGTCTTTATCTAGCTTTTTTTCTTACTTCTTAATAATCTATTAGGTTTATATACTATATATAAGAAGTAAATAATCTCTTCTAATTTATTTAAATAACTATTATTAAGAATTTTTAAATTAATAATAGAGAAGACTTTTACTAATTTATTATACTTATTAATAATATAATCTATAAATAGCTCTAAGTCTTTCTCTTTTTCTTAGGATTAAACCTATTCTTTTAGCTAAGAATATCTTAATAAAGTATTAATAATTATATTTTTCTTCTTAGATCTATATTAGATTTTAAAGTTTTAAAGTAGAATTATAGCTAGCTATTAATTTATTACTAATCTAGAGAGATTAGTAGATAATTAATTAAGTTATATAATTAAGATACTAGTATCTATTTTAATAATAAATTAGGTATTATAGAGGTATAGACTAAACTTTTTTAGTACCTAGAATACTATCTTATATTCTAACTTAGTAAAGTACTACTTTAATTTAACTTTAAACTATAGTATACTTTTAAATCTAATAAAATATTAAAGATTATTTTATTTAATCTATTTAAGTACTATCTTATTACCTTATTAACTAGTATTTATATATAGATAAACTTAATATTCTAATTTAATATTAAGTACTATTAATATAGATATTAATATAATATTAGTCTTTAAAATTCTTATAACTTCTCTTTAAGACTCTTTCTATATCTATTCGACGTTTTTATAAAGTAGTTGGAATAAGAGTTCTATCTTAAAAGAGAAGTAAAATACCTATTATTAATAATAAATATAGATTTTAATAAATTATTAAATCTCTTTAATATTTTTATATTCTAGCTAGTTCTAGATCTTCGCTATCTTACTACTATTAAAAAATCGTCTTTTAATCTCTACTTTATAGTTTATAATATCTAGTTAAAAGATATCTTAATAGAACTTAGTACTTAATACTATTACCTCTATATATTTAATATTTACTATTACTATATTTAGTTTTTAAATATACTTAAATATATATTAATAAATTTCTAATAATACTTTTTCTTTACTATAAGTACTAGAAGGACTAGTTACTATAATATTATCGATAAATAATAATATATTAAAGAAGTACTTTTCTAGAATCTTTATTATTATTCTTTAAAATATTACTACTAAATTAGTTATATTTATTAGAATAGTATATTATCTTACTAGTCTAATAGATATCTAAAAAGTTATTTTATTATTTAAACTTATATAAAGTAGTATCTAATTATAGTCTAAGAATAGGTTAAAGAGTAAATAAATAGCTCTTCTAGCTAGTTATTCTAAAAACTTATTAGTAGAAAGTAGAAGATTTATATTTCTCTTAGTAAAACTATTTAAAATTTAAGTATTATTAATTAATTAGTAGTCTCTATTCTTCTTAGGTACTATAAACTATAGATTATAATATTAACTATTATATATCTTAAGAATATCTTAGATAATTCTTTTATAGATTATTTAAATAGTAATTAATTTAAGTCTTTTAGGGTATTAAAAGCCTTTTATTTATTAAATCTTATAAAATATTATCTAAATATAATATAAAGATACTATATTAGAATAAATAGTTATTATCTCTAAGAAATTTTATACTAAAGTAGTCTTCTAATAGTATATTAGCTTATATATAAGCTTTATTTTAGTAGATTAAAGATTCTCTCTAATATATATCTTCTTTATTTAACTAGATATTAACTATTAACCTCTTAAAAAGTCTATATACCTAGGCTTAAAGGTTTTATTAAATATATTTACTTCTATCTTCCTTAGCGACGTATACTTAAGTTATTATTAGATAGTTCTTTCTCTCTAATTCTTCCTTTTAAAGTCTATCTTAGTATTTTTATAAGACTTATTAATAGATTAGACCTTCTTATTAATTATCTTATAGAGGATATTAACTTATCTATCTTATTATTAAGAGTACTAATTTCTTCTTATAGTATATTAGTTTACCTTTAAAAGTATTTACTTAACCTTAATATTAGGACTTAAATCTTAATCTAACTTTTTATTATAGTTATTTAAATAAATTAATCTACTCTATTTAAAATATTATTAATACTAACTAACTATTAATACTTCTAATACCTCTACTCTATCTACTCCTCTACTAGTTATTTATTATTAAGATACTAGTACCTTTATCCCTCCTTTATTCTTCTCTTTCTTCTCTTCCTCTTCTATATCTTCTTCTACCTTCTTAGTACCCTTCTTCTCTTTATTCTCTTCTACTACTTTAGTACCCTCTCCTTCTAATAGGAAGTTAATAGTATTAGCTTTAGTAAAAGTTAATATATCCTTAATCTCTACTTTATTAGTATTATAGTTATAGTTATTTGAGTTATTTAAATTAATATTACTACTACCCTTTATATCTCTATTAGACTCTTTTTAATTCTCTAGTAGTTAAAGTTCTAAGTATTAATAGAATAGAAAATATATTACTTTAAAAGGTATACTTCTTAGACTTTTTCTAAAGAGTTATTATTTACTTTATAATTAATTATTAGAATTAGATCTAACTTAAGAAATAAAATAATCTTCTATCTATCTAATATAATAATTTTATTTAATTTAGATTTATATAGTAGAAGTCTCTTTAAAAGATTTATACGAAATATAGTAGAAGTTTATATATAGTAGAGATACTATATCTATATCTTATATATAATAATAAAGCTATAGAGCTATATATAGTACTATTAATTATAAGTAATAAGATAATATATTAAATATTAAGATACTAGACGAGAAATAATATATAATACTAAACTATAGAATCTAGTTAGAAGACTAATAGTAGTAGTAAGGAGTTAGTATACTAGTATTCTACTTATTATATCTATCTCTTATTCTTAGCTAACTTCCTTACTATATCTATTTCTTATCCTTAGCTAGCTTTCTTATATCTATCCTTTATTCTTAGCTAGCTTTTTTATCTCTTTCTTAAACTTACTATTAATACCTACTAACTATATATCTTTATTAACGATTATTTATCTAGTCCTTAAGTAGAACTATTAGTAAAAACTAGAGTAGAATAGGCTATTCGAGTATAGTACTCTAAACCTTTTAAATATCGTAGCGAAGTATCTTTAGTACTATAGATAGGAGGTACTACTAATAGAACTTCTTAATTATAATAATTATTAGTATAAAACTAACTATATATTAGATATATTCGAAAGAATAAGTAATAATAGAATTCTTATATAGTTATTAGTAGTTATCTATAATATATTTCTATCTAAGACCCTATATAATAAGAATAGGTATTTTATTAAAAGATAGCTATACTATTTATATAGACTAGAGGATAAGCTTATATAAAAAAGACTATTTAAGAGAAAGAAATTAATCTTCTTAGTAGACTATTAAAGGAACTAATATCTAATATAGAAGATAGAGCTAGTATCTATAGTAGATATAATACGAATAATAATATAGAGATAAATAATAGGAATACCTAGCTAAAGAGACTTATTATTATTATTAATAAAAGGTTTAGTATTATTAGTATATTTAACTATCTATATATATTATTAGTAAATTAGAAGCTATTATTATTTTATAGTTACTACCTATTACGTAAGATATCGAAATATTAAAATATAATAAGGTAATTAGAATTATAAAAAATTTAACTAGTCTAGAAGCTAATATAATATTATATTAAGTAGTAGTCTAAGCTTTTAAAGAAGAGTTATAGTAATTTTATAATAATAATAATTTATTAGAATAAATTTTATCTCTAAACGTATAGCTATATACTAGAAAGTACTTAGTATTAATAATCTCTAAATATTCCTCGTAATCTTAAAATAGATAGATATAATAATAGTACTAATTATTATTAATATATTATAAACTATTCCTATATACTTATTTACTAATCTATTAGTAGTAACTATTCTAACGTACTCTTTAAGTAGAAGATAACCTTAGTCTTTATTCTAAATATAGATATTTAATACTTATATAGTAAAGAGATATATTATATTTAACTTTATACTATTATTAAGAATTACCTTATAAAGATTACCTATTATAATAATCTAATAAATAGAAATCTTCGATTTTATAGTTATTATTCTAAGCTAATCTTTAAGACGTTTATATTTATCTATTATAATATAATCTAGCTTATTATTATATCTATCTCTAGTTTCTTAGATTTTATAATACTAAGCTACTTATACTTTAAGTACCTTTCTAATCTATTAAGTTAAATATAGATTTAAAGCTTAAAGCTTTATTAATATAAATAGATCTAAGTTTACTATTATTTCTTCTTTATTTATAGTATATATCTCTTCTAATCTATTACTAGGACTATAACTTCTTATTTACTTAGTCGTATTAAGAAGCTTTAATATAGTATTAATAATCTAGTCTTAAGATAATAGCGTAACTATAGTTAGTCTATAGACTTTCTACTAGAGGGTAATAGCTAGGATTAAACTTATTATTAGTTACTAAATTATATATATTAACTCTTTATTAATAAATATCTATATAATTACTACCTTTAGTAACTTCCTTCTAATAATTAGTTAAGATTTCTAGTTTATCTAAATAGTCTATAAACTTAAAGCTTCTAATACTACTTTCTAATCTAGAGGTTATTCTATTATATCTATTATAGCTTCTTTATTTAGATTAAATATAGGAATAGAACTATAAAACTTTCTAATTACTTATTAATACTATTTTATCTCGTCGGCCTCTTCTACTAGAAGATTAATAGGCCTAATATTCTTTACTCGTTAAGATTATTCTATCTCGTTAACCTCTTCTACTAGAAGATTAATAGATCTAATATTCTTAATCTTTATCTTCGGCTTTAGCTTTATAATACGGTTATCTAATACCTTATTAACTACTATAAGGGGATAATTTCGCCCTCTTATCTTAATATTATTTACTTCTATTAATAATACTTTAGTACTTTTTATTACTAGTTACTCCTATAGTATATAATAAAAAGCTATAATCTTCTTTAAATCCTCCTTTTTAAGAGCTAACAACCTATTATTAGTAGTATTATTTACTATTTTAATAGTATTCGTATTACTACTAGTTACTAGATAGTTCTTCTTTCTATTAAGCTCTTTTATATTAGTAAACGGTCTTATTAACTCTATATTAGTTACTCTATAGTACTTTATTATCTAAAAAATAAAGTACTTCTATATATTATTAAGAGTAATATAAAGTCTTTAACTATAAAGCTTCTCTCTATAGAGATAAAATAGACTATAGTACTATTTAAACTAGTTAATCTTCTTATTCTTCTTCTTATAATACTAGCTATTATTAAAAAATTTCCTTTATAGAAGGTATTTTTAGATTTAATAGTTTATTAAGTTATAAATAATATACCCTATCTTCTAAAACTTCTAATTACTAATTATTTATATATCTATCTTTAAATTTTATATCTAATTATAGAAGCTTATATACGATCTATTATTATACTTAAAATAAAAAGTAAGTTTAACTAGCTTATAGAAAGTATAATAATAATTATTTTCTTATATAAATATTAATTAGGTTGTAAAGATACTCTATTATTAGATATTAAACTACTATTAGATTAAAATTAATTCTTTTATACTATTAATAAGCTACTTAATCTAAGGATTAAGTAGTAGCTAAATAATTATTATTAATCTTCCTAATAAAGCTATAAGCTTCTATTACTAAGAATATAGAAATTTAATTAAATAGAGAAGCTACTATTTAATATAAGCTTTAATCTTTCTATATACTCGCTAGCTAGTTACTAGACTAGTATCTAGACTTAGTATAAGTATAACTTCTTTCTATTTATATAATAATTAGAGATACTAGTATATTTTCTTTAACTTAAAGAAATATATATTTCTACTAACTAGTTAATACTTTTTATTTATACTAAATATAATTATTATCTAATTATTATACTTTAATCCTTTAAAGAATAGCTATTTAAACTTAATTTCTATAATCTATAATTAATTTAATACTCTACTACTATATATTAAGAACTAGTAATAATATTTATTAAGTAAAAGAGATAACTAATAGACCTCTACTAGCTATAATTTAAGGAAGATATAGGTAGTCTTTTACTACCTAATATCTCTACTAGTATATTTCTTTTAGAGTATTAATTTAAATATAGTCTAACTTTATATTAAAAATATATAATAATATATCTTAATAATATATACTCTTTAAAACGAATTATAAAAATATAAAAGAAACTTCTTCTTATTTTATTTATTTTACTTTACTCTATCTATACTAAACTTATAGTTTACTAGAAATTATATAATATCTATACTAGTAAATAATAAAATATTAGAATTATATAGTAAAAATAGAAAATAAATATTTATTCTCTTATTAATTAATTACTAGAATTAGTTTATAATTAGAATAGTAGCTATTCTAAAAATTAGTAGATTAAATATTAGTACTAATAGCTTTTTAAACTTCTTCTTTTAGAGTTTTAAATAGTAAAGCTTATAGTCTATTATATTATTTTCGTTATTATCTAACTTATTCTTACTCTTAAAGCTATTATTTAAACTAACTTTACTAACTCTAGTATAGAGCTAATAATTCTTTTAAATATCTTTCTTTTCTAATTTCTTCTAAATTAATTAGATTAATCGTCTCTTTTTCTAATTATACTTCGTCTTCTTTTTTTTCTTCTTACTTTTTTTTTTCTTTAACTAGTTTTACTCTAAAGTACTAATAGATATATTAATAAATAATAAGTCTTTAATTTTAAAGATTTTTTCTTTTTCTTTATTAAACGAGTTTTCTTCTTACCTAAGAGATAATTAATTACTTAATTAGGAATATTTAAAGAATAACTACTTAAAGCTAGTTAGTACTATCTTAAATATTAACTAATAAAGTTTCGACTAAGTATAGTAATAATAATAAGAGGATATATCTAGTATTCTTAATCTTTTAAAAGATATTACTCTTATATACCTTCTCTACCTCTATAAGCTAGTTAGTATTATTATTTTATCTAGACTTATTAATACTAGTATTAGTCTTTTAATCTAATAACTATACTATAGTATTAGTAGTTCGCTCTATTATATTCTTTTTCTCTTTTTACTAATAGATAAGATTTAATAAAGAGCTATACTATCCTCTTAATCTTATATTAAGATTTCTAATTATTCTAGCTAAGTACTTCTCTTTTAGGGATCTTTTATAATTTCTTTTACTAGACTTTTTAAAATATTCTAGCTAAATACCTTTCTTTTAAGAATCTTTTATTATTATCTAGTATTAGTTTATAATACTATTATTACTTACTCTAATTACTTTATCTAATATACTATTATACTATCCTAAACCTATATATATCTATTTATAGTATCTAGTATTTATTATATCTAAGTATTATTAATTAAGTCTTAGGGTTATAGTAAAACTCTTTAATTCTAATATCTTTTTATCTAACTCTTCTCTCTACTTTAGTCTAATAGACTATTAGAAGCCCTATAGATATTACTAAAAACTATAATATATAGGTATATCTAAGATAGGATAGTAGAGCTTACGATCTATAGTTAGGAGGAGGGATAGAAGAGAAGAATTAATAGAATAGACGACTAAAAACTAGTTAAATTAAACTATTTCCTCTATCTATTATATAATAGAATAGATAATAAACTTTAGCTAAAGATACTCCTAGATAATAGCCCTTTAGAGCTTAGTCTAATATTTTACTACTTATCTAAGCCTTTAATACTCGATCGGGAGGCTTTCTTTACTATTATACTATAATAAAAATCTTTTTAAACTAACTAAACCTCCTATTAAAGATAATTAGTAAGGGAATAGTTAAGGATAAGTAAATAAAAAGAGTAGATTTAAAGTAGTCGAGGCTAGTCTAAAAAAGAATACTCTAAGTAGACTACTAGATAATATTATAAGAGAATTATTATATTTATTAAGATAAACTATATATTCTTTTAAAAGTAAGACTCTAAGTATTATAAAAATACTATAATAATCCTTTAATAGAATACTTTAGATTTAGTAGAACTATAAAACTTATATAAAGAGAATTCTAATAGTTTAAAATAAAGATTTATATAAAAAACTATATAAGTATTTATTAAATATATAGAAGAGCTAACCTAGCTAGATATATAAAGTATAAAATACTTTAATTATTATTAATATTTAAAGAATCTTAAAAGGATATATTAATAAATCTAGTTATAGAGCTTCTTAGAAGCTCCTACTATAGGTAACTCTATAACTATATCCTAGTAATTATAGACTACTTCTTTAAAATATACTACTATATACTAGTTAAGACTAATTTAGATATACTAGGATTAGTTAAGATTTTTATAAGAAAAGTTATTAGACTTTATAATCTATCTATCTTAATAGTATTTAATAAAAGGATTATATTTATCTTAACTTTCTAGAATATATTTATCTATATTTTAAGTATAAAAAGATTACTCTCTACTATATTCTACCTATAGATAAATAACTAGACTAAATAGTAAAACTAAAATCTAAAATAATACTTTCGTATCTTTTATAACTTTAAATATAATAATTAGATAATCTAACTATTTAAAGTAAAGTTTATATATAATAACTTAAAATATAAATCTACTTAAAAGGTCTTATTCGAAGTAATATATAAAAAGAAGTTATTAGAGATAATTTAAGGTAATCTAGCTTTAATTAAGAGAAGCTCTATTAAAGTCTTAAAGTATAGGTACTATTAGGTAAAAATAGCTAAAGAAGTCTAAGAAAGATTAGTTTAAATATAAGCTAGATAAGTTTAATACTATAATACTAAATATAAAGTTTATAAATATAAACTAGAAGACTTTATATATCTAAATACTAGAAATATATAAATAAGAAGATCTAAGAAGAAATTAAATAATAAATATATTAGATTATACTAAATAACTTATTATTATAAAGAATAAGTATACGTACTAGACCTTTTAAATACCCTAGATATATACCTAATATTTTATATTAACCTACTAGAACCTACTCTAAAAGATAAGATACTAAGATAGTAACTACTATCTAAGAAGATACTACTCTAGAAGGAGGATATTATATACTTAATAGACTATATTATAAAAAGAAAATAAATAAATAACTAATAGATATATAGAATAAGGTAGAAAGGGTAGAATAAAGAAGCTAATAAGTAGTACCCTATAATTAATATATCTAAGGGGGTACTTAATAAATTTCTAAGAAACTAAGATATAAGTCCTTAAAATAATAATAAAAAACTAGAATAAGGTAAATCTAGACTAGATTAGATAAATCTATATTTAGTTAGACTTAAAGAGTCTAAAATATCTAAAATAGAAGTAAACTACTATAGAAGGATAAATCTAAATCGAATTAGACTAGTCTATAATAATAAAGATATATAAAAAAAAAAATTAAGAAGTAAAGATAGTAGAGAACTTTTTTTATTAAGTTTATAAATAATCTATTAAAATCTTTACTAAGTAAAGAGAAGTCTTAATCTAGGTTAATCTAGGCTAATCTAGACTAAAAGAGTCCTAAATAATCTAAAAACCCTTAAGTATAACGTATTAAGGCTAGAAAGACTAAATATATATTAGAAAAGTTATATTAGATATCTACTAGTCCTAAATTATACTAGAAATATCTAGTTATCTACTAAACTTATATTACTAGCTCTAGATAGTATAGTTTCTACCTTAATTTCTATAAAAGAGTCTAATAGTATCTTATTAAATACTTTTATTTTCTTCTTATTTAAGGTAATATACTTAACTAGAGATTAAATTTACTTCTACTAGATATTTACTACTTTAGCTAGATTATTTAACCTTATATCTAAATTATCCTAGAAAGATTAAATAGTTCTAGACTAGTTTAAAAAGGGTAAAATTAATTTATATTAATCTTATAATACTTTTTTAAGATTATTCTATTATAGAATAGTATCTTAATCTCTATATTAATATTCTTAATAGTAAACTTAATTAGACGGGTCTTATAAGTCTTCTTTTATACTTTAATCTAGTCTAAAATCCTAATATCTATATAAATACTAGAACCTAAGTATAATAAGGTCTTAGAAGAGTTAGTAAACTTATCTTATATAATCCTATACTAGATTAGTCTAGAGTATTCTAGATTAGACTAATATATTTATACTAGGAGCTAATTAAGTACCTTCTTAGTAGTCTTTTTTATTTAAAGTTTACTATCTATATATAAAGTAGATAGGTTTAAAATACTTATAGTTAAGTATAAATTTAGTAGAATAGATAGTAGTATCTTAATTATAATCTAGACTACTTTTTTTAAAGTCTATATAATTTAAATTAGTCTAAAATCTTAAAGGTTATTCTAAAATTACTTATTTAATAATAGTCTTACTCTTTAAAGTTATACTTAAGATAGTAAAGAATATTTAACTAGTTTTTAATAGTAATCTAATCTAATTTAATATAGACTTATTTAGATTATACCTAAGAGTCCTTCTTAAAATAGAATTAATAGAAATAAAGAGAGTTTTATTTATCTTTAGTAATATTATTATAGAGGTCTACGAAATAGATTATATAGAAATTAAATAATATTAATATAAATATCTTAGTCTTAATAAGAAGTTTCTTATAAGTAGTACTTAAAAATAATATAATTTAGTCTAAAAGGGTCTTAACTAGCTTTAATAGATAGTAATTAGATTTATTAGATCTAAGTAGACCGTAAAATAGAATAGAGGAACTTAATAAGGACTAAAGAATTACTAGAAAGATTAATTAAAGCTAAATTAATCTAAATTAGTCTAAGGGCCTATAAGTTATAAAAAGGAAAAAACTTATTAAACTAGAAAGAATTATAGTAGAGGGTTATTATTAGAGAAAAGATCTAAGTAGTTAATAAGTACTATATATATTATAGTCTAATAGGTAACTAGATTATATAATCTACTAGTATATTCTATAAAGTAATATTATTATAGATTAATTTTTTTAACTTTATAATTTTCTTTAACTAACTTTTAGTTAAGTCTAATTTAGACTAAGCTAGTCTAGACTAGGCTAAAGGCTTAAGGACGAGTTCTATAAAGAGAAGAGGCTTTATAATAGATTACTACTATCTATTCTTTCTTTAACTTAGATTACTCTTAGCTAGCCTAGGTCCTACGTTATTCTAGATTTTATTAGATCTTAGGTATATTTTCTAAGAAGCTATTTCTATCTAGAACTAGCTAGATACTTATACCTCTACTACTTTTAATCTAAAATAGTAGAGATTTATCTTATATAGATAGCTATAATTTAGACTACTTAAGTCTAGTCTACCTTAGATTATATCTTTACTATCTAGGCTAGTACTATAAGTATTAATTCTATTTTTATACTTCTTATTTAATTTAGTTATAAAGAAGATAATCTTAAGTTTATAAGATTATATATTAATAATCTCTCTATAATTATACTAATCTATAGTAATAATTACTATAAATAATTAAAGTATATTAATATCTAATATAAATATATTAAATAAAAGATTAAGAATAATAATTTAGATATTATCTACCTTTCTAGAATTAATATACTTATTAATAAATTAATTAAATTCTATTACTTACTTTTATATAAGAATTTTATTATTTAAATAAATATAATTATTATTAATAATAATTTTATATTATAGTTTATACTAAATAGCCTATAGTTTATAATAGTAGAATATAGAGATTTAACTAAGTAAATAGCTAGAGTATATATATATATGTATAAAATAGAAATAATAAAATAATTTAATTTAAAAGATAATTTATTCTTACTAAAGAGACTTTAGATAAAAGTCTCTTTTTATTTAAAAGAATTATATAAAGCTTTATATATAGTAAATTACTAAGAAGATAATTTATATATACGAATTCTATATAACTATATATAATTAAACGTATAAGATTAGTACTAGAACTTAGTAAATAAATACTAGTAACTTTTTTTTTCTAGTATTAATATTCTATCTAAACTTTTTATACGAATACTAATCTTATATTTCTCTTCTTATATTTATATAAAACTAATTACTAACCTTAACTATTAATATTATACCTATTAGTAATAGATATTAACCCTCTATTAGTATAATTAAACTACTAGTAAATAAGACGTAGTCTTAGTTAGATTTAATTATTAGGTACCTACTAATTTATTTATTAGTAAGGCTATATAAATAGGGTTAATATAGCTTTTCTTTATATAAAGAAGAAATTCGTTTATACTATATTATATAATATTATATAATAGAATTCTAATCGTTTATTTAACTAATTATAGAATAGTAGGTATTTACCTATAGGTTAAAATTAAATAATTAAGTATTTATATAAGGGGTAGTAAGAGTAGTTTTATAATACCTCTTTTTATATAAAAAGAAAACAAAAGTAGAATTAAATTATATAAAAGAAGAGTAGTTTATAGATTATATTTTTATTTATAATAAGTAAACGGCTTAAGGAATTAAGTAAATAGATTAAGAATAGTAAATAAACGAATCGAGGGTAGTAAGTAAATAGATTAAGATAGATAATAGATATAGATAGAAGACTAATCTTCTTCTTTATAACTTTTCTTTCTTAAATCTAAATCTTACTATCCTCTATATAATTTATTTCTTTTAGTTTAGTTCCTCTTTCTTTTTATATAAATACTAATCCTTAATAAAACTTTAAAAATTTTAAATTTTAAAACCTCTTTATACGAAATAGCCCTTATCTCTACTTAAGCTACTAGTACTACTAATATAACTACTAGTACTTCTAATACTTCTTTTTAAGATTTTATTATATATATTACGCCGACTTATCTCTCTATCTTTCTATCTATTAAATAACTAAATAATAGAGCCTTTATATAAGGTCTCTATATTAATATAAATATCTTTTCTCTTTTTCGTATAAAGAGTTTTAATATTTCTTAAAATAAAGAAAGGGCTATAGTAGTAATACTTTCGTATAATATTAAGTTATAAGTAGTCCTAAATATAAATATTTAAAAGTTTATTATAAAAATTATATAAAGAAAGAAGTACTTTTATATAGTACTTATATAGAGTTATAGTATAACTTTTATTACTTTTTATTAAAAGTATTACGATTATATAATAAGAAATTCTAAGCCTTTTATTAAATATTATATAGTATTTAACTTCTAGGGTAGTACCTATACTTTATATATATAGTAGTCGTATAGAATTTAGTATAACTACTATAACTAGTAGGTATAAGTATTAAAGGAGGAAGAGGAATAAGAAGAGGTAGAAGGTAGAAAAAAGGGTAAAAAGAAGAGGGTTTTCTTTATTTTTTCTTTATTTTTCTTTTATAATTAACTAAGATAGGTAGAAAAAGTTTATACTTTATAAAAATAATTATACTTCGTATAAACTATAGTAATAAAAAGAAGATAGAAGAAAAAAAAAAAATAGTTAAGTATATAACTTAGTTTTATATAGAACTAATTATATCTATATATTAGTTAAGCTAATTAATAGATACTTTAATACTAATTATAAGCTTATTTATATAAATAAGCTCTACTAGTAATATATTAGCTATTTTCTTTATAAAGATATCTACTAGGTTATCTTTACTATTAATCTATTAAATTTTACTAATCTTATATTTCTCGTATAATTTACGAAGAGATATAATATTAATTATTAGTCTTTTCTTATTTATAGTATCTAGCTTAATAAGATAGTTATATAATAATTTTAAATTAGTATATATTATAACCGGAATTATTAGTAGATCTAGATTATATATAATTTAATATAAAGTCGTACTTAAGATAATAGTATAATTAAATCTACTAACTATATTATATAGTTTACTAGCTAGTATACTTCGTATAACTTACTTATACTTAATAAAGTTCTAATATATAATATTACTATATAGTTAGAACTTATCGCTATTATCTATATAGAATTCGTTAGCTAGTATAATTAGAAAGCTAAGCTATAAGCTTAGGTCCTTATTATTAGTAAATAAGTTATTAGTAAAAATAAATAGTTTTATATAACTTAGATTAAGTAGTATATATATTAGTTTAAGGTCTATATTATCTATTTACTATTTAATTTATATATTAAGTACTTTAATATTTCTAAATAATAATTCTATAATTTATATAATAATTAATATATTAAAAATTACTTTAGATTAAGATACTAAAGTAATATAGATACCTTATACGCGTTACTTAATATATTATTAAATAACGTCTTATACTATTAGATTAATTATATAAAGGAGTTTAGTTTATTCTCTTTAAAGTAGAATAATAT
The DNA here is from genome assembly GCA_030770425.1 of Darksidea phi. NCBI lineage: Eukaryota > Fungi > Ascomycota > Dothideomycetes > Pleosporales > Lentitheciaceae > Darksidea > Darksidea phi. The sequence goes on along the minus strand of JASJFT010000209.1, from coordinate 57,593 downwards.
TCCTATTATCTTTATACGTAATCTTACTACTATTAAACTCTAGTAGCTAATTCTTTATTAGAATAATCTTTAGTTTCGTACGAAGATTAGTAAAATATAGTATCTTCTTCTTCTTTTATAAAAACTAGGATATAATAGTATTAAGAATATTATCTATCTATATCTCTATAATTTTAAAGATATCTTTATCTTTATATATAACTAGTAAGTATAGATTATATAATAAAATCTATATTTCTAACTTTTCTTTATAATAGTTATAGTATATCTTAAACTAGTATAGTTCTAATTCTACTATACTATATAGAAACTTTACTACTCTTAGAATTAAGTTTAAAGGGAAGAAGTATTAGATATCTTTAAATAGTCTAATATATAGTATATAAAGAAGTTTATTAGTTAACTATATATAAACTTAGATAATATTTTTAAGTTTATATTATATATTATATAAAGTAATTAGAATTACTCTAATAGCTAGGATTAGTTATTAGCTTATCTTCTAGATAGTTAGAGATTAGATAAAGATAGTCTTCTTCTTCTTATCTAAATATCCTATAAATATAAGTTAGGACTTTTATATAACTATATATTCTTTTCTTTAACTTCTTATATAAGATAAAGGTTAAAGATCTAGCTAGAATATTTAGTAGGATCGAACTACTTAATCTAGAAGATTCTATTACTAATAAATATATTTATCTTTATACGATCTAATTCTTTAAAGAGTTTTCTAGGTATATTAATAATACTATCTATATAGAGTTTAACTACTAGTTTATAGTCGTCTTTTTCCTTCTAGATTAGAAAAGTATCTATAATTAGTATAAAATTCCTTCGAGATCTTCTTTTACTTTATTTCTTTAGTTCTTTAACTCGTATAGGAGGAAGTTCTTCTTTTCTTAATCTTTTATACTTTCTTATATATAGTTATTTAACTTAAAGTAAAGTAGATTTATTAGAATTAATATCTTTACTTAATTAGTTATTAGTTTTATATAAAGAAGCTTATTTATAATAGTATTTCTTAACTTATATATATTATATAGTAAGTAATCTATTATCTAAATAGATAGTAATATCTTTATCTTTAATTTCTATAATTTTATATAGATCTATCTAATCTTTCTTCTCTTTTTATATTATAACTTTTATCTTAAGAAAAAGGTTAAGAATATTATATAATAATCCGTTTCTTATATTTAATACGTAGTTAATATCTAGCTTTATATATTCTACTTAAATTATTTTAATAGTCTTTTATATAGTATTAGTATATTTAATAATATCTAAAGATAAAGAAGAATTTATATTAACTTAAGAATATATACTAAAGATAAGTAGTATAGATATAATATTATTTAGAGCTATTATATTATTTAGAGCTTTAACTATTATTTAAAGAAGTAATTTATTTAGTATATAATTACTAAGTTTAACTTTAAGAATATTAAATATATATTTTAAGAATATATACGTATATTCTATCTTACTAATAGTCTAATATACTTTAATAGATATTTATTAGTATTCTACTTCGATAATCTTTATACGAGCTCTAAATTCTTCTAAAGTAAAATTTATATCTAGATTATATATAATATAGTCTAGTAATTCTTAGTATATATTAATCTAATATATATAAAGTATATTCTAAGTATCTTATATAGAGAGTAATTTTAGGAATATAACTACTTAGAAGAAAGTATTAATATTAATTATATATAGGATATTCTTTCTACTAATCTATATAATATCGATAATTATTTTATAATTAAAATAGATATTATTCTTAATTAAAAACTTAAATCTCTTTAGTATAGATTTGTACGATTAGTAGAAGTAATAGAATTTTATAATTTATTCTAGTACTAATAGATTTACTTTATAGCTAGTATTTATAAGTAGATTATATAGTCGCTTTATACGAGAATAGTTAAAATAGTAATATAGCTAACGTAGCTCTAATTCTATAAAGAATAATATAATATCTACTAAACTAATATTAAAGAATAGATAGCCCTATTTATATATAATAGGAATAGTTATTTTATCCTTTTATATAATATAATTAAGGATATTATTAAAGTAGACTCCTAGTCGGTTGGTATCTACTAGTAATAGTAGGAAGAATATTAAGATATTTAAGATATAATAGATAATTATTCTAATTAGATTCTTAATCTATACGATTTTTAAAGACGTTACTAAATTCTATCTACTAAAGTTAATAGTTATATTATAAGATATCTAGTTAACTTTTATATAGAGGTTCTTACGTATATATATCTTAAATTATACTTTTCTAATAGTTAATATTTATACGGCGCTAGTATTCTATAGTTCTTCTTAGTATACTATATAGTAACGGTCTTTAAGAAAGAATTAGTTAGATTAAGATTAATAATCTTTATTAATTTTATAAATATCTTTACTAGTTATATAATAAAGGTATATTATTAACATAAGATAGTTAAATATATATTCGCTCTTCTTAATATCTTCTTTAGATCTATTACTATTATTCTTATATATAGTATTAATATCTACGTTATTATTAGAAAGTCCTTTAAAATCTATAATATAGGTAGCTATCTTATTATATAAGGGCGTTTAGTAGTATATATCTTTAAAGAATATAATATACTATATTCTAGTTTTAGAATAATCTATATAATTATAATTTAATAACTAGTAACCTTCTTTATAATAAATAAAGTATCTTTTTCTTCTTAGTTTAGTATTATTATCTCTTTCTTATACGGTAAATAGTCTACTATATAGTTAGAATTATTTATACTAGAATAGTTTATCTTATACTAGATAGTATAAGTTATACTATTAGTTAGTATAAAAAGTATCGTATAAGTTCTAGATATATTAATTATTATTCTATTAGTTAAATAAGACTTATAGTATTAATTAGAGATTATTAAATAATTCTTTATATATTATCTTAGATAAAAGTAAAGCTTATTTTAGCTTATAATATCTATAATATACTTATAATATTATTATATAAAGTTATATTTCTCTATAGAACTATAAACTAAGTACTTATTATATAAGAGTAAGTTTATTAATTATAGCTTCTAGTATCTTATATAGTATTTTATTAGAGTTCTTCTATCTTACCCGTATAAATATTATTATATTCTAGTTAGTATAATATTAGCTATAATTAATATTTATATTAAAGTATTTATTAAATACTTTATATAAATACTTCTAAGTTTAACTAGAATTAATAACTATTAGATAGTAGGTATTTATACGACTCTTAAGAATATCTAAAAAGATATTTAAATATTAGAATTTATAAATCTTAAGATATCTATATAGTTTAATAAAGATTTATATCTTATTAGTAAAAATATTATATAGTTTACTAGTATAGTTATTCGTCTTTATTTATACCTTTTAGAATTAAATAAGCTTTTTAGATAAAAGGAGTATATTAATATATTCTTAGATTAATAGGAGTTTATACGGATTATATATCGGTATTAAGACTAATTAATAGAATAGTTATATAGTTAGTAGAGGAACTAAGACTTTCTATATAAAAGAAAAAGATTTATATATTAGGTAGATAGATATTACTCTCTACTATAGTAAGATAGCGTTATATAAAGGGTCGGATATATATCTTAAAGGCTAAGGACCCTACTAGATATTTTAGAGGAAAGAAAAAGAGAAAGAATCTTAATAAATATCCTTTCTATTCTTTTTAGAACTTAATTCTCTTTTTCTATTATTATATAGGTTATAGATCGTAAGTCTAAGAGATATTAACCTAGAACTTTTAATACTAAAGTTTTAGTATATAATATTATATAACTTTTATAATTAGATAATCTTAGAATCTAAAATAGAGTATATATCTCGCTCTTTAAGAATATACTTAAGCTCTCTCTTAAATATATAATTAGTATAGTTCTAATAACTAATAGTCTAGTTTTAGAAGTCTTTTAAAAAGCTTTATATAAAGATTTCTTCTACTTTACTTAATATATATAGTTTAGTAAGTACGTATCTAGTATATAAGTTAAGCTAGATAATACCTTCTTTTAATTTAATATTAATATTATTAAGGTTAATCCTATTAGTCTAGTACTAAGAATTAATCTTATACTTTAGTATTACTACTAAGATATTTATATTATAGGAGTATTTATTATATAGAGTATTATTCCTTCTTATTATTAGTCTTTTTTCTTTTATACGCGATAATAATAATAGGGGTTTTTATTTCTATATAGAGGATAAGGATTCTTCCTCGTCCTTTATAAGTAGGAGTTAGACGATTTATTTTAATACTATAGTTTAATCGATTAGTATTACTTATACGTTCGTATAATAGTAAGAGAAGAGAAAAAGAGATAAGTAGATCGCGGGCTTACGTTTATATAATACGAGTTAGTATAATAGCTATACTATTATATTCTTATTATATAAAAGTAGATAACGTATTTATTAATTTATTAACTATTTATCTTTATATAAAAGAAGTTAATCTTCTTTTCTATATAGATATATAAGATAGAGTTAGTATATAATACTTATTAACTTTATCTCTATTTTCTATATAGAATAGATATAAAATAGAGTCTAGGGTAGTCTAGAAGGTCTCTATCTTTACTCTTACTAATTTACGATTTTACTATACGGGGTAGAAGCTCGTTATAATAATTTATTAGCTTTTATTATATAGTTTAATTACTAATTAATATTAAATAGCCTATAGTTTATAATAGTAGACTATAGGGATTTAACTAAGTAAATAACTAGAGTATATATACGTACGTATAAAATAAAAATAATAAAATAATTTAATTTAAAAGATAATTTATTCTTATTAAAGAGACTTTAGATAGAAGCTTCTTTTTATTTAAAAGTATCGCGTAAAGCTCTATATATAGTAAATTACTAAGAAGGTAATTTATATATATAAATTCTATACGACTATATATAATTAAATATATAAGATTAGTACTAGAACTTAGTAAACGAATAGTTTATAATATAATTATTCTAAAATTAAACTATTTTATAGTATTCTTATATTATTTTATAATATTTTTATTATAAAATTATACTTTAGTAAAAAGTATATTTTCTTTTATAAAACTAGATTATATATTCTTAAGTAAGTATTAGTAGATTTTCTTCTTTATAAGTCTTAAAGGGGTATATTAATAATTCTCTTTAGAATTTCTATTTATTTTAGTTTAAGTCTTATTTACTATATTTTATTATAAGATATTATATACTATTAAGTATTATCTAATTCATTAATATTATCTTATTTATTATATTTTATAATAAGATATCGTATACTAAGATAACTAGTATCTTATACTTATTATATAATCTACTTCTAATATAGATTCTATAATATACTAATCTTATAATTATATAACTTCTACTATTACTAATTTATAATATTAATATAATATAATATAAAGTATTATAGTTTTTATATCTATTAATTACTCTTAATAATCTTTTATATTTTATAAAATTATATAAATCTATACTATATTATTAAGTAGATTTTAATAAAAGTTAGCTATTATATTATAATAATATTTATCTTCCTTTTCTAACGTAAAATTAAAATCTACTATATTTAATTATAAGAATTTAATAGAACTATCTATAATAAAGAGGGTTTACTTAAATAAAAAAGACGTTTTAGAGTATTTAATAGAGTAGTAGTTATATTATTTTATTATTATATAATATATTAAAGTTTATTACTTTCTTAGTATTTAATTTAAAAAGATATAAAGTAGAGAAGACTTATCTAAATAATTTCTAGATTTTAAGTACTATTCTAGAAAATAGTTAGTTAATAATAAATCTACTTTATTAAAAATATATATAACTTCTATCTTACTTTTAAATAAGATATTACTAAATAAAAGTATCTTTTCTTTTTATAAATACTAATATAATTAAATATTCTTTCTATATATAGTCGTTAAAAAAGTATATAATAAGTAGAATCTTTACTAATACTATTATAAGCTTTAATAGAATTTAAAGACTAATCTTATTATTAACTATTTTAAGATATCTTAATTAAGATCTATAGGTAAATATTATATAGTTTAATTATATAATAATTAAAGAACTTTTTTAATTCTAGTATAAAACTTTATTAGTTTCTCTTCCTCTTACTTCTATATTACTATCTTAATTACTAAGACGTTTACTAGCTATTTAGATTCTTTATACTCTACTAAGAACGTAAGAATTAAATATCTAGATTAATATTACTAATTATCTATTATAGTCTTATATTTTAATCGTAAATAAAGATCTTATTTACTAAAGTTAAGATTATATTACTAGTTAGCTATATTTCTATATTAATATAAATATACTATACTAAATACCTAGAGAAGAATCTTATTATCGAATATAAGAAGATATAATATCCTAGTACTATTTAAATCTACTACTCTCTTATTCTTTAATCTTAATTCTTATAACTTCTTCTTTAAACGTCCTTTTACTTTCTCAGAAATATTATTAATATTAATAATTATAGTTTAATAAATAGTATTTAACTTATTATACTTTATATAGTATATAATATTTAATTATATATAGACCTTTAGATACTTTAGTAAATAAATAATCTTTTATACCTTTATATATAGCTATTTAATATAAATAAGTACTACTTTTTTAATTTATATTTCTTAGTTTATATCTCTTAGTTTATATCTTTTAGTTTATATTTCTTAGTTTATATTCTTTATAATTTCTCTCTTTTATATTCTACTCTCTTCCTCTAGATTATATATTAAGGCTTATATTAAATAAAGTTAGTATTAACTACCTACTATTCTATAGGCTAATATTAAGTATTCTACTCTTTTTATATATAGTTAAAATTTTAGTACTAATCTTTAAATATATATAGTTTATTATTAAGTAGAAAAATATCTTTATAATAGTATAGTTACGTAATATAGCTTTTTCTTAAAAAATAAAAAAAATATCTTAAAAAATCGAAAACCTAGTTATAATTTAATTTAATTTAGATTTATATAGTAGAAGTCTATTTAGAAGATTTATATAAAATATAGTAGAAGTTTATATATAATAGAGATACTATATTTATATCTTATATATAATAATAAAGCTATAAAGCTATATATAATATTATAATAGACTAGCTCTATACTATTAGATTATATAATTAAAGATATAATACTTAATATTAGTATTAATATTAAGAATAGTATAAAATAATATATAAATTAATACGAAGGTAGTAGATTAGATTTACTTAATCTACTAGACTAAGTAAGATATATAACTAATATTAGTATAATACTATCTTTCTTCTTTCTAAGGCTTATTTCTAAGCCTTTTATATATATATTAGATCTTTAGTATTAATAATAATCTTAATTCTATTATAATAAAGCTACTTAATCTAGTATACTATTATAATAAATATATTAATCGATTAGCTAGATAGAGTTTAGATAAATCTATATAATAATTTATAAAATAGAATTAATACGACTTAGATTTAAACTAAAGCTTTATTATTAATATTAATACTATTATAATAGACTAGCTCTATACTACTAGACCGTATAGTTAAAAGATATAGTACTTAGTATTAGTATCGATATTAAGAATAGTATAGAATAATATATATATTAATATAAAGATAGTAGAGTAGACTTATTTAGTTTACTAGACTAAATAAGACGTATAACTAATATTAATATAATAAATACTAAACTATAAAGTATTAAAGGACTAATAATAGTAATAAGAAGTTAATATACTAATATTATTATTTACTATCTATAGTATAAAAATTATCGATACTAATACTAGTATTCTACTTACTATATCTATCTCTTATTCTTAACTAGCTTTCTTATTATATCTATTTCTTATTCTTAACTAGCTTTCTTATTATATCTATTTCTTATTCTTAACTAGCTTTCTTATTATATCTATCTCTTATTCTTAATTAACTTTCTTATCTCTTTATTAAACTTATTATTTATACCTATTAACTATATATCTTTACTAACGATTATTCACCTAGTCCTTTAGTAGAACCTTTAATAAAAGAAATTAGAATATAATAGTCTATTTAAGTATAGTACTCTAAATCTTTTAAATATTATAGTAGAGTATTCCTAATACTATAAATAGAAGATACTATAATAATTATTAGTATAAAACTAATTATATATTAGATATATTTAAGGGAATAAGTAATAATAGAATTCTTATATAGTTATTAGTAGTTATCTATAATATATTCCTATCTAAGGTTCTATATAATAAGAATAGATATTTTATTAAGAGGTAGTTATATTATCTATATAGACTAAAGAATAAGCTTATATAAGAAAGATTATTTAATAAAAAGAAATTAATCTTCTTAATAGACTATTAAAGAAACTAATATTTAATATAGAAGATAGAGCTAGTATTTATAGTAGATATAATATAAATAATAGTATAGAAGAATAGAAATATCTAATTAAAAAGACTACTAATAAGTAGAAGACTAAAAAGTAGTCTAGTATAGATTATTTTATTATTATTATTAATAGGAGGTTTAGTATTATCGACGCGTTTAACTATCTATATATATTATTAATAAATTAGAAGCTATTATTATTTTATAATTACTATCTATTATATAAGATATTAAAATATTAAAATATAATAAAATAATTAGAATTATAAAAAATATAGCTAGTCTAGAAGCTAATATAATATTATACTAAGTAGTAGTCTCTAAGTAGATAGGGGTATAGAATAAATATATTAAATTATCTAACTATCTAGCTAGAGTATAAATAGAGGGCTATATATACTAATTATACTATAAGTTATAGTATAGTTATTATAGATTACTATTATATAATTACTATAAGTTTAGTATATAGTTATAATAAATTAGTATAAATTATTATATAAATAGAATAGTTATATAATATATAGCGCTTAATTACTTATATATCCCCCTTAGATTTAAATATAGATTTAAGACTAAAGTTTATTTTATTAGTTTTAAAGATTAATTTTTAAAGCTTATTATTAGTTAATAAATCCCTCTTTTCTTATAAATATAAGGAGTTATATTATAGATTAAGAGCTAGTCTCTATATTAGTATAGTACTAGATAGATAACCTCTACTATTATAGTATAGATAGATTTCTTATATAATTAAATATCTTTAGAGATATAAGATTCTTAATTTACTTTATATAGTATATTAATATAGTATTAATATACTAGTTTATTAGCTAAATAATTTATATAATTAGCTAAGTAGTCTATATAGTTAGCTAAGTAGTTTATTTAATAGGAAAATTCTTAAAGTTTAGAAGTAATACCTAGTTCTTATATTTCTATCTAGATAGTAATTTCGTAAGGCTATTAACTAGCTAGCTATTTAATAATATATATAAGATATTAATATTATCTAATAGTATATTCTATTAAAGCTAGTAGTAATAGATATTAATATACTATACTATAGTCTTAAGCCTTAGGGTAGAGAAGATAAGTAGTTAAATTATTTACTAATTCTTATAGTATATTAATCGTTTATAATTTAATTTAAATTTAATATATTTAAATACTCTCTACTACTAAATTAGCTTAATACTAGTTAATAAGATAGCTATTAGTTCTATCTTAGTCGTTAATTTTATAATATATTACTATAGGATAGTCTTTTAATTAATAGATCTACTAAATAAAAAGAATATATAGCCTTATAAGCTCTTCTATATAGTCTTAAAATTAGTAAAGAAGGTATCTATTACTTTATAAAAATTAGATATAGGTTTAAATATTAATTTATTAGTAATATAAATAGATTTAATAGATATTAATATATTATAGTCTATTACTTAATTCTTTATATCTAGTAGATAGATAATTATTTAATAAGTAACGTTTAGATACTATTATAAAGGATTTATAAAGAACTTAACTAGCTTTAAGTAAGCTTTTAAGATATCTAGATAGATAGCTTCTACTATATAACTAATAGATCTAACTAGCTATATATATTATTATTTAACTAAATCTATTATTTTATTCTTTAAAGGTATTAATTTCTTAAGTAGTAATAATATAGTAGATAACTTTAAATAGAGCTTTAGTAAAAAATACTTCTAAGTAAACTTCTTAATATATAAGCTCTATAATAACTAGATTAAGCTATTATTATAATCTTTAATAATTTAAATACTATAGAACGTCTATAAATCTTTTAGAGATTTAATCTTATATTATTATAATAGCTTATACTTAAATTTATATAGAATAGTTATATATACTAGTATACTAAGAATAATAATATTATTAATAAAGAAGAAGACTAATAGCTTTTTATATTAGACGGGGTCCGGGCCCGATAGGTTATTTAGCCTCGTTTAGAGTTTATACTTAAGATAGGAAAGAAGAAGTAAGGAATAAAAGATAATAGTTTAATTATATTAATAGGTAAGAATTAATCTAGATTCGAATTAACTATAAGAAGAAAGACTATTTAGAAGATTTATAGTTATTATATATTAATTTAGTTTTCTTAGATCTATAGCTTTATATCTATAGATCTACTAAGCTATAACTCTATAGCTCTATTCTAATAGATTTACTAAGCTATTACGTAACTCTTAAATCTATCTTTACTAAGATATAGATTTATTATATAACTTCCTAGTAAAGCTATCTATACTAATTATTATTTATATTATAGTTATAATCGTCGTATTCTATATTAAAGTTAGTAATAGGTTTAATCTCGGGTAGCTTTTTCTACTATTATTTTATAGTATATATTTAGTTCGTAATATTATCTCCTCTTTCTAAACCTTTAGCTTAGAGGTTATTTCGATTCTAGTATTCGATTATATTAGTATTAAGACCCTATCTTAAGAGACTATTATTATCTATTATAATATTATATAAAACTTAAGAACGTATTACTCTTATTAATAAAATTCTTTATTATAATTTTAAAATATTTTCTTATAATTATTATTTATAGTTAAAAATACTATATATTATTTTATCTAAAGATAGTAGATATTATAAGGTATATATTTATACTAATATATAAGATTCTTATTATATATCTAGTATTTTATTATTAAAAGGTTCGTCTATATTAAGTAGTAAAACTTATATATTAGGGCTTATTATTATTAGTAAGATCTATCAACTATATAAAAGAGAAACTTTAATAATAGCTAGAGGAGACTTAAAAGACTTAGAACGAGCTTTTTAATAAGCTAGTAGAGATTCGGATATAAGTATATTATTTAGAGAAGTAAAGGGTAGTCCTTTATAAGAAGTTAATAGTATAATTTTAGGTACTAGAAGCTAAGCTAGATAAAGAGGAGATAGAGCTTCGGTAGCTAGGGTAATAGAAGAATCTAAAGACCTCTTTAACTACTCTAGATATTACTTATAATATTATAAATAATATTACTTCTCTTAATTTATTAAATATCTCTTACTATATTATAGATAATATTAATCTTCTTAACTTATTATAAGATAAACTTACCTTATTTCTAAATTTTCTTTAGAATTATAGTTTTAGTACTCCGTAAACTTTTTAAGATAATTAAGATTATCTTTAAGCTTTTAAATTTATTTCTATAGATTTTCTTTTTTATCTATTCCTTACTATTTAATTAGATAGTAGTTTTTTCTATTTCTAATATTATTATCTAGAATTTCTTCTACTTTCTATTCTTCGTTATCTTCTTTATATATATCTACTTTATATACTACTAGTTTAGTATTCTATAATACTTTTTTTAGTAAGCTAATATAGAATATAAGATAGATTTTTATTTATAGAGGTAGTCTTAGTCGATAGTTTATAGATAAGACTTATTTCTTAATCTTATAGGATTTAATCTTAGTATAGTCTAGTTTACTATTAGATTACTTACTTTTAATATTTTTTTATAGTAATTATATCTTTTCTTCCTCTTTAAAAATAGGTACTTCCTTTTACTTTTTATTATAGTACTTACTTATTCTATTTTAAAGGAATTCTATATCTTCTTTAAGCTATTAATATATTCGTAGAATAATTTTTACTATTTCTTCTCTATTCTAGTTATAAGATTAAAGTTATCTAGGTTCTTTATATATTTCTAGTTCGATTCTATAATTTATAAAGAAAGGTATTATTTTTATTATATTATATTATAAACTATTATATATAAATTATACTATAGATAAAAATATAATCTAATTATTCTAGTAATAGTTTAGATAATATCTAAGATATTATTCTACTATTTAATTTATTTATTCTATTAGTCTATCTATCTATAGATAGTATATAGTTAATATACTATACTTAATTTCTAGTTTAGCTATAAGAGTTTACTAAAACTTTACTATAAATTTAATATCTCTATCTAAGATAATTTTATCTAGTATTCTATATTTACTAAATACGTATCTTAATAAGATATAGATAAGTTATTTTACTATATTTTCTTTATCTATATATAGAATAAAGTAAATATACTTTATAAACTTATCTACTACTATTAATATAGTATCGTAGAATACTTCTATTATTAGTTCCTTAGAACGTAGTAACTACGTAATAAAGTCTATAGTAATAATCTTCTATAATCCTTCTATATTTTTTATTAGTTATAGTATTCTATAGGGTATATATTTAGTATACTTATTATAGTAATAATCTATATATTTTAAAAATATCTAGATAACTAGCTATCTTATATATAGAAAATAGTATATTCTTATTAGTTATTTAAGAGTTTTTTCTACTCCTTAGTATCTATATACTAGTACCTTATAGTATTATCTAATAAATTCTTTCTATATTATTTTAGATATATAGACTTTTTAGAATATATAAATAATTCTATCTTTTTCTTAGATTACTTCTTAAATTTTGTTTTATTTATCTGTTACTTCTATAGTAGCTATATAAATCTATTAGGTCTATTTATTCCCTTTTAATTTAAGTATTATTTCTTATATTTCTATTAATTTTAGGCGATTATAAGTAATCGTTTTATCTAGCTATAGTTTAAGAATTACTATACTAGGCTTCTCTATTTCTTAGTAGTCGGGTCTTTTACTAAGTATATCTACTCGTTTATTTTCTAATTCTTTAGTATATATAATTCTAATATTATAGATTATAAGGATTTATATCTATTATATTTATCTTCTAATTAGGGATTTATTTATTAAGAATTTTATTAGATTCTTATAGTCTATATAGATTATAATAGAGTATTTAGATCTTTATAGATTAGATCTCTATTCCTTTAAAACTTTAATAATTACTAATAACTCCTTATTATAAATATTATAGTTAAGTTTAACTAATAATATCTTCTATAAGAAGTAGTATACTAATCTTAGATTATTTTTATTATCTTTTTATAGTAATACTACTCCTATTATATAGTCTAATATATTCGTCTTAATAATTAATAGTTCTTTAGAATTATATATCTTAATTATAGATTTCTTAGTAAACTATTCTTTAATCTTCTTAAAGGCTTATTAGTATTCTTTCTTCTATTTAAAAGGCTAGTTCTTTCTAGTAAGCTATATAAGAGGTACCGTCGTTATACTCTATTATAGTATTAATTTTCGATAAAAGTTATAGAATTCTAGAAATAATTATAGTTCCTTAAGATTCCTAGGTATAGGCTATTCTTTAATTTTCTCGATTTATTTTAGATCTACTTTAATTTCTTCTAGTCTAATAATAAATCCTAGAAACTCTATTTTTTATATATAGAATTTATATTTTTATAAATAAAGATATAATTATACTTTCTTAAGTATTTATAAGACCTTCTTTATATATTCTTTATATTTCTTTTCTATTTCGGAATAAATTAGAATATTATTAAGATATACTATTATAAACTAGTTAAGATAGTTTCGTAAGATATTATTAATCTATTTCTAGAATATCGTAGGTACGTTAATAAGTTTAAAGGGTATTACTTAGTACTTATATAGTTCTTTCTTAGTTCGAAAAGCTATTTTCTATTCTTTATCTTTCTTAATTCTAATCTAGTAATATATATTTCGGATATCTAGTCGTATAAACTATTTAGCTTTTCTTAGTTAGTTTTATATTTCTAATATTAGAGATAAGAGGTATTAGTTCTTAATTATAATATTATTAAATATTCGATAATTAATATATAGTTATAGTTCTATAGTACTCTTCTTAGATATAAAGAGAACTAGGTATTCTATAAATAAATTCGAATATTAGATATACCTTTTTATAAGGTTTTCCTTAAGATATTTTACTATAATAACTTTCTTATTTTCTATTAACTTATAGATTAGTTCGAATCTAGATATTTTTTCTTTCTATAGTAGGATTATATAATTCTAGGACTAGTATTAAAGTAAACTTTCTTTTAGTTCTTTAAATAATTCTTTCTATTTCTTATAATATTCTAGGATACTATAATCTTCTTTAGTTATATTAATCTTTTCTTATAAAAATATTACTTATTAATTTAACTATTAGATATATAGATTAGCTTCTTATAGCTATAATATTCCTAAGATTATATCTTAGTCTTCTAATATCTCTATAATATCGAGTATTTTATTTTCCTTTTTCTAGTTATATAGGCTAAGCTTACCTCTAATTTTATACGTCGTAGACTTATTAAAGGATTCTTCTTTAATAGTATATATAATACTAGGGTATTATTTCTTTTATTAAGGAATCTTTCTTTATTAGACGAAGTCTTTACTAATAAAGTTTTATATAGCTCTACTATTAATTAAAATAGTAATTATTTTTCCTTAATAGATTCCTTAAAAATAGATATAGTTCTATCTTCTAGTTTCTTAAATTCTTATCTTCTTAGACTAGTATTTTATATTAATCTTAGTCTAGATATACTTTAGATATTTATTCTCTAGATATTCGTACTATAGTCTTCCTAAAATATAGTTTAAAGGTAAAAGTAGTCCTAGTATAATTTATATATATTCTTTTTATTATTAATTTTTAAATCGTTACTATCTATATACTACTTCTAGTATAATTATTTAGGTAATCCTTTTATTATAATCCTTTACTAAGTAGTAGTTATTTTTTTACTTTACTCTTTTATAGAGTTTATATTCTCTTTATATATATAAGATCTATATAATTTTAAAGTATATTAGATATTTTATTTTATATTATAGATTATCTTCTAAATTAATCTTATATCTCTAATTATTATATTTTATAGAAGTCGTTTATATAGAAATCTATTATTCGATTACTATATACTATAGTTATTCTTTATTAACTATTTTTATAATATACTATATTTCTTTCTAAGTTTCTTAATTAGGTATAAGATCTATAATAATAAAGTTCTATTTAACCTATTATTTAAAGTCTTTAAATAGTTAATATATTAGATAAGATCTAGTCTATTCCTCGTAGATTTCTTATATTATTATAGTCGTTATAGTTTTCTCTATAAACTATAAGACTCGAGTATAAGTTATATTAAGTTCTAGTACTAGTCCTATTTTTTCTTTAGATAGTCGAATTATCTATAAGTATCTAGTATTCTTATATATTATAACTAGATTTTTATCTTCTAGTTCTAAAAACTTATTATTATTATTAATTATTTATAATAGTATATCTAGGGTATTATTAAAATCTTTCTTTTTTATAGATAAGTCTTTCTTAGATACTTCTTTTTATACTTCTAGTAAGAACGAAACTCTTTTCTAAGACTCCTAAGTTATAGCTATCTACTATTTTTATAGCTAATAGCTAGTATTTAACTTAGCTTTATAGTATATCTTATACTAGTTATATATATAAGTCGTTTAATATATAGTATTATATTCTTATATCGTAGCTACTCTATCCCTCTTACCCTACTAGGCGTATTAGGGTTTCTCTTTTTTTAGACTTAATTTATAGTCTCTTACTAGATATTCTTATTTCTTATATTTAAAGTATACTTATTTTTTATAGAGCTCTTATTTTTTAGAGTTCTATTTTCCTTTTTTAGGTTCTAAACTAGCTTCTAGGACTATTATCTCTAGTTTATAGTATTTTTCTTCCTTCTTCTTTTTATAGAATTCGACCTTCCCCTTTCTTTCTAGGTTCTAAAGATAGGGGTTATTATTAATTTTAATAGCTTATTTAATTAGTCCTTTTATAGTTTAGGGTCGTTCTATCCGAATTATTTTATAATAGATATAGTCTTTTAGTCCTTTATAGTATTATAATATAAGAGCTATCTCTTCCTATTAAATCTTTATAGTAAGTTATTTAAACTTAAATATATAGGTTATAGTAGATTTTATCTATTTAAGATATATAATTTTTTATTCTACTAATCTTTTTAAATTAATATCTTTAAAGGTAATACGTAATTTATTCTTAAAGTACTTATAACTTAAGAAAATAATCTTTATCTTATTACTCTATTAAGTCTCTAGTAGTTATAGTTATTTATTTAGATATATTTTAAACTAAGTAATAGCTTTCCTTATAAATTAAGCTATTACGAACGATACTTTATTACTTTTAGTAGATAGTTTTATTCTATTAAGGTTAAGGTAAATTACTATATTAGCTAGAAATCCTCTAAGTTTTAATCTTATTCTATTAAACTTCTTTAGTTCTCTAAGCTTTAATAGTTTACTTATATATCTCTAAAGTTAGATAGTTAACTTTATAAGCTAAGCTTCTAATATATCTTCTCTTTTTTTAAATATATATTAGTTCTTAATAACCCTTTTAAAGTTTTCCGTAGTTATACTACCTTTTAGGGAACTAAATTCCTAATAGCTTTCTATTTTAAAGGATTTAACCTAAGTTAGCGGCTAGGCTACTCTACTTTATTAGATTCCTTCTCCTACTATCGTAGTTAGCTATTCCTATCTACTAGATAGTTAAGATATTAGACGGGGTCTAGGCCTAATAGGTTATTTAGCCTCGTTTAGGGTTTATACTTAAGATAGGAAAGAAGAAGTAAGAAATAAAGAGTAATAGTTTAATTACGTTAATAGGTAAGGATTAATCTAGATTCGAATTAACTATAAGAAGAAAGATTATCTAGGAGATTCGTAGTTATTATATATTAATTTAGTTTCCTTAAATCTATAGCTCTATATCTATAGATCTACTAAGCTATAGCTCCGTAGCTCTATTCTAATAGATCTACTAAGCTATTATATAACCCTTAGATCTATTTTTACTAAGATATAGATCTATTATATAACTTCCTAATAAAGCCGTCTATACTAATTATTATTTATACTATAGTTATAATTGTCGTATTCCGTATTAGAGCTAGTAATAGGTTTAATCTCGGGTAGCTCTTTCTATTATTATTCTATAGTATATATTTAGTTCGTAATATCTTATTTTTCTATAAGTAGAAAGTATCCTTAATAGATATAAGATTTAGTTTTATAAGTATCTTAGTAAGCTCTTTATACTAAAGTAATAAGAATATCTTTAAACTATAGAGTACTTAATATAATTTCTATAGATAATTAGAATTAGAAAATCCTTCTAACTAATAGTAATAGACTAGTATTAATAGCTTAATATTAGTAAATATATTAATAGTATTATATTAATAAATTTCTATATTAAAGTAGATAGTAATAGCTATTAGAACTTAAAATATTTAAATAGCTAATATAGCTACGTAGGTATCTTTTACTATTATTTATAGATTACTATATACGTAGATTCGAGTCTTATATTTTAATAAATAGTCTTAATTATTAAGTTTATATTTATATATCTATATTAATAAAAGAATCCTATTATATTAAGTATATTAAGTATTATATTAATTCTAGATTATCTACTTATAGATTTCTTTATATTTAATTATTACTAGTTCTTATTATATAGTTTATAAGAAGCCTTTCTTATAAAGAGATAGTAATTTTATTATATTTTTATAGTATTTTAGTTCTACTAGTAGCTCTATAAATTTAAATTATATTTTTAGTATTATTACTAAGATAGTTATATAAACTAACTAATAAGTATTAATAAAGAAGCTAAAGTTCTTTTATATAAACTTCTTTTTTATTACTCTAATTAATTCTTTAAATAGAATATAATATTAATAGAAATTAATATCTATTAGTTCTTAATACTTTATATAATTCGAATTAGGCTTAGTTCTATACTTATACTTTAAAGGTTAATTTAATAACTATAATAGTAGTTTAAATAAATTTATCTCTAAGATTAATAGATTTAGTATAAAGAGCTAATTTATTATAAATTTCTAAGTAGTAGCTTAAGTAATAATCTAAGTAGTAGGTTCTATAGTTTTTATAAAAGTAATATATTTATCTTTTAATAAGACTTCTAAGAAGGTATCTTTACTATTTAATATAGATAAGTAGTATTTATAAATAAATTATTCTAGCTTAAAGTCTTAAAAAAGAGAATCTAAATTATCTTAAAATTAATAAAATAGATTCTCTTAAAATATAATATCTCTTATACGAATTATCTTTCTACTATAAGCTTTACCTCTTATCTTTAGTATCTAGATTTTATAAATATTTAATAAATTATAACTAACTAGATATTCTACTAGTACTTATAGGCTAAGCTTATTACCTTTAAGTATTTATTTATATAATATATAGGCTCTATAGCTATAAATATATAGATAAATTAGTAACGACTTTTTTTAATAAATAATTTTAAATAGTATCTTCTAGTTTAGTAATTATATAGGTATTTAATTAAGTAAATAGACTACTATTTTATAGATCTTAGGACTAAGAGTTAGTAAAAGATTTATTATAATTCTTATTAAATAACTTCTCTTAATTAGACTTCTATCTAAATATTTAGCTAAGTCGTTCTACTTAATAATATATAGCGCTTATAACTATAGTTTAATTCCTTTTTATAGATAGTAGACTTAAGTTAAATTATCTAATAGATTATAATCTTACTTATTATTAACTATTAGAAAGGTAATAATTATATTAAATTCTTATTTAATAGCTTTATCTAGCTACCTAAGTATTACCTAAAGAGTAGACTTATTATACTTAGCTATTATATAGATTATATATAGTTTTAAGAATAGATCGAATATATAAAATATATATTAATATTTATTATAGACTAGTATATTAAGCTTAATTAGATCGATAGCTATAATTTTAAATAATTAACTAGTACCTAGTTTATAGCTAAATTAATAAGAGATAATCTAATAAGCTTTATTCTATAAATATTCCTTATAGTAAATTATCTTAGAAGTTATTATATTATTATCTATATAAAGGCCTAAAATATTACTAGCTAACTAATCGATTATATTACTATTCGAATAACCTATAAGTAGATAAAGTTATAGCTTATTTAATAATCTAGATTAAAGTAGTAAAGCTAAGATCTATAACTAATATTAATTAATAATAAATACTATATACTAAGTAGGTTATAAAGGCTTAATATAATAAATTATAAGTTAGTATTCTCTAATCCTAGTAAGCTTCGCGATATTCTAAGATTAAGATTTTAATTAATATAGAATATTCCTTTCTAAGTCGAAATAGACGTTTAATAAGAATAGTTATAATAACGATACTAGACTAGTAAAAAAGCTAGAAATTAGGGCTATTTATTTAAGTATCGTCTCTTTTAGACTTTATAATATTAATAGGAATATATATATATTTTCCTAGGTCTAAATAACTATCTTTAAGTCTTTAACTAGAACGATATTATTAAATAAAGCTAAGACTTTCTATTAGAACTTAGTAAAGTTATTATAAATATAAATATCTATACCTAGATCTAATATCTAGGAATAGAGAAGTAGGTAGATATTATTAGCTATTAAGATATTATATACTATTAAGAATAGAGTAATATATTTTATAAATAAGCTATTCTTATAAGCGAGCTATCTATCTTATAAATTTTTTATAATATATTACCTATTAACTCTTATAGCTTAACTAACTACTATTCGATTACTCTATAATAAAGTAAATATCTTTCTAACTATCTTAGCTATTAATATAAATTAGATTTAGAGCGAATAAGAGACTATATAAACTTTTAATATTCTCTAATTAATACTATATAAATAACGTATTAGAATCGCTACGTAACGTAATTATTAGTCTAACTTAAGAAAGCTTTCTAAGCTAGAGGAAAAGATAATTATTAGCTATATACTTAATCTAGATTTATAAGAATTTACTTCTATATTAAAGGCTATATAAGATATAGTAAATAGACTACTTACTATATATAGTACTAAGTAGGTAGATATCTACTAGTCTAGAAACTTTATCTAGTAAACTAATAATATTAAAATATAATTTAATCGATTCTATAATTAATAATAAGCTTTTTATAAGAATTATAATATTATTTAATTCTAATTTAAGCGTATAGTATATATTAAAGCTAAGTAGGGTATTTATAATAAGAATATTTATAACTTTAATTAAGCTAGCTTCTTAATAGATAAGATAATACTATAACTAGTCGTTACTAGTTTAGAGAGATATAGGTAGACTAAAGCTATTTAGCTAGATAATTACGAGTAGATTACTATAATATAAGAAATTAATACTAATAGGTAGACTATTCTACCCTTTATTATCTTTACTAGTAAGTACTACCTCTTTATCTAGTACGAGAGTAATATACTAAACGATTAGACTATTATTATTAGTAAGAATAACTAGATAAATAATAATCTAGGAGTTATCTAGCTAAAGTACTTTATTAGATATATAATAGATCGTAGAGTAGACGTATACTAGTTATTAATTCTTAATAGCTATAGTAGTTATATCTTAAATAAATTCTAGAATCTTTATAAGAAGAATAATATCTATACTCTCTATATATTAGCTTATTCGTTATACCTCCTATAGTCGTTTAATATAGACTATTTCTCGTCGTTAAAGTATATATATAAGAACTAAATTAATAGCCTAATTTATAATTATATCTACTATATTATAAAGTTTAAATTTCTATCTATCTTCTATATAGTCTATAATAAGATTATTATAGAGAAGAATATCTATATAAGCTTTTAAGGTACTAGTCTAGTTTTATATAATTTAAAAGTAATAATCTTAAAGCTTAATATTAAGCTAATAACGCTATTACTAATAGCTCTACTAGAGACTATATAGAAGACTAGAATACTAAGTAACGTATATAAAGTAAAGGCTTAATTAACGTTAATTTATAAGCGCGTATATAGGTATAAGAGCTTATTATCTACTTTTATTATTTTAATTATTAATTAGCTAAGTAAAGATACTAAGATATTAACTTATAAAGCTATATTTATATATAAATAAATTACGAGTTTAGAGAAGATAATTAAGACTACTATAATATATAGAAAGTATAAAAAGAAAAGGATTTAGAAGTAGGACGTCCTAATTAAGATAAAGAGGAAGGCTATTATTATTTAAAAGATTATTAAGTAGTAGTAAGAGAATAAAAGATATTAAGTTACTAGGTAATTAGATATAAGCTAATAGGCTTTAGCGTACTATATATATTATAGAGAATCTAGATATAACTTATAAATATATAAGAAGGTTACTATAGATATTACTTAATTTAGAATAGCTATTATATCGATAGATTTCTAGTATATTATTAAACTATATAGCTTTTTAGATATAAAAAGTTTATAAGATAGATAACTCATTTATAAGAATAGCTCGTTTATAAAATATATTATAGACTTTATATTTATACTATAGTAAATTATTATCTATATTAATTTCTATTATATTAGCTATATTATTATTTTAGCTAGTCTACTTTTATCGTTTAAAGTATTAATTCTTTTCTTATATTTTAGTTAAAATATCCTTCTTATTCTTAGCTTTAAATTTAGCTATTTTTTTAACCTTTTTAAAGTTCTCTATAAATCCTCTCTTATATAGTAAGATATTAATATACTAGTATTATTCCTAGTAGTATAGATCTCTATATAGATATAGCTTTAATAGCTTTAATAACTTATTATTTTATAATCTCTTCTTATTATATAAAGATTATTTTTAATTTAGTATAATTATAAATATACTATTATTAATATTTAGCTTTATTATTTATATTATTTGGTAATAACGTAGATAACTAGCTAGTAGATTAAATAGTATAGGATTAATTAAACTATTTAAGCTAGCTTTTATATTAAATACTATAATAGTTATAATAGCTATATAGTCTAAATTAATCTATTTAATAGCTTATATTAGATTCTTATATAGCTAATATTCTAATATCTCTAATAGATTAAGCTACGTAGCTTAATTATAGACTATTAAAAAGATTATACTCTATTCTTTAAGATTCTCTTTATATATATATAGTATTTTAGCTAAGTTATATATCTTCTAAACCTTATATTCTTAATTAGCTAATAATAAGGTAAATAGCTATTTTAAAGTCTTAAGCTAATTATATAATAATTTCTAATTCTTAATTTAATAGATAAGATCTTTAACTAGTATATTAGCTATATAAACTTTAATTTAGTTAAGCTTATCCTTAGTTCTATAATATTCTTTTAATTTTATATAGTAGATACTTAGGTCCTTATTATACTAAGTAAGAGCTATTAAGCTAGATTTAATTACTAGTAACCTATTCTTATTAATAGATAGTATAGAATTAATAGAATATTTTAGCTTATTTAGCTTTATAGAAGCTTTAGCTTTAGAATTAATATAGTTCTATATATTAGCTATCTTAACTAGTCTCTATATAATATAGATCTATAGATTCTAATTAAGTAGATCTTAGAGAATAGTAGCTAAACTAGCTTTAGATATAGTAGGTAATAAGATTATTATCTTATTATATAAAGAAGAATAAAATAGATTATATAATATAGATAGATTAGACTAGACTTATAATTATAAGTAGATAAAAGTAAAGAATAAATATATTAAATTATTTAATTATCTAGCTAGAGTATAAGTAGAGGGCTATATATATTAGTTATATTAGATTAGATAACTAGTATAATTATACTATAAGTTATAGTATAGTTACTATAAATTACTATTATATAATTACTATAAGTTTAATATATAGTTATAGTAAATTAGTATAAATTATTATATAAATAGAATAGTTATATAATATATAATATTCGATTACTTATATAGTCTAAGCTCTTAAAGAAGAGAAATCTAGTTATAATAATTAAATTCTTAAGTAAATTATACTAATAGCTTTTAAAGATCTTAGTTCTAGTTAAAGAGATATTATAGATAATATAGAATACTAGACTAGAATATTCGATTTTTAGATTATTAATCTTAGATAGTACTATATAATAAAAGATAAGCTAATTAATTAAAGTATAGTATATAGTATCTAGCTAAGTTAATTACTATACTATACTTACTATAAGATTCTTTAAGTTTAAAATAGATACTATCTATTTACTAGAATAAAACTCTATATTAGAAGCTAAAATTAAGTATATTAGTATATACTTTATAAGAATAGATATTATTCTAGCTTATATAGCTAAACTCTTCTACTTTAGTAAATAGTAGAGCTTATTTTATCGATAAGAAGATAAATAAAAAAGCCTATATTTACTCGTAGAAAGGAATTTAAAGGATTATATAAGAATTATATAAAGCTAGCTATTAAGCTTAATATTAGCTAGCTACTAAGCTTAATATTAGCTAGCTATTAAGCCTAATATTAAGTCTAATACTAAGCCTAATTCTAAGTCTAATACTAATCTTAATATAGACTAGTTATAGAGCTAGATACTAAGCTCGATATTAGCTAGCTACCGAGCTTAATATAGGCTAGCTACTAAGCTTAATATTAGCTAGCTACTAAGCTAGCTACCGAGCTAGATATTAGCTAGCTACTAAGCTTAATATTAGCTAGTTACTAAGCCTAATCCTAAGCTCGATATTAGCTAGTTGCTAAGCTCGATATTAGCTAGTTACTAAGCTCGATATTAGCTAGTTACTAAGCTCGATATCAGCTAGCTACTAAGCTCGATATCAGCTAGCTACTAAGCTCGATATTAGCTAGTTACTAAGCCTAATACTGAGCTAGATATCAGCCAACTATTAAGCTAGCTACCGAGCTCGATATAGGCCAGCCGCTGAGCTCTTAGCTCGATATTTGGTGGGGTATGGCTAGGGTGTGGCTAGAGAAGCTGCAGTGTTCGTGATTGGGTGCAGTCTGTGGCTATGCTGAGCCTGAGCCTGTTTTGGCCCTTCGCTAAATTAACCAGTTAGCTACTAAGCCGGGTATAGTCCGATCCAATCGGAGCCTAGACCGAGTATAATCCGGACCAATTAGAACGCAGATTGAGCGTACTCCGAGCCAATCAGGGCCTAAAGCGAGTACAATCCGAACCAATCGGAGCCTGTACCGCTTGAAGTTCTGAGTAGTTTATAGAAGAAGTAGTTTATAGTTTATAGATATGTGCGCTCTGGCCAAGTTTGGCGGAGATAATGCTCGACGGTAGTTAGCTGGGCGTTCACAGCTCCCCCAGTAAGAGTAAGTACACGGCGAAGTAGTTATCGGTGGCCGTCCGGGTATTGGTCCTTTAGGAAAGCGAGTGGATCCCACTCTGTGCGAAAAGACGCCCGAAAAACTCCACCAGTGGCCTTCTCGATCATGCCTGGTCGACAAAGGGCTAAAAGGACTCGATGGCGTATTAATTCCATTTGATTGCCCAAGTGCTGTTCTACCACTCTTCGAAGGTTGTGTATCAACGTGGAAAAAGCATGGTGCTCAACCAAATAGGAATAAACGTCGTGATCTTCCGGATTTGCAATGATAGTGCTTCCTTCGTCACCGTCCAGCTCAGATGAAGATGATGACATATCACCTGGGAAGTTATCTGATAGAGTCCAATTCATCGAAATATCGTCGATAAAGGGAATGCGGAGGTTCTCAAGTCCTGGGGAATTGTTGTTGCAATCTGTTATACTATGAACGAGCCAGTCGCGGCATTTTTCCTTCGGGGTCTGTTCTCTTAGACCGCTGTCCTTGGCCTGACGTGTAATGGACGGTAATATCCTATTCTTTTCCGGTATATCAAAGCCACCAACAGCGTCCTGAAACCTCAGCAATATTTCGTTTCTCAAAAGGCGAATGGCCTTGGAAGTCTGCCTATCTCGGGAACGTCTGGCGGTACTTTCCATCACTTCTTTCGAGTAATCCTTGAGATATCCATTGAAAGACTGGCGAAAGGTTGGGTTCTCTAACGGCTGGCTTTGAGGGTGAAGACATTTGCTTGGTAGGTCTTTCAAAAGAGCGTCCGAGAATTTCTGAATGATGAGATTTCTTTGGTTTGGACTAAGCACCACCATCGAGTCCGCGGAAATGGTGGATTGTCCATCACCTAGATTTGTCTGCATAGCTTCCGATCTATCCAAAAGAAACTCCGCCTCTTCCGTAATGCGGTTTTGCGCTATTGTAGCTCTATTAAAAGGCGGCTTTGAAGATTTAGGATCAGATACAGTCGTCGGTCGTGTCGAATATGTTCTCCCAGTCGTTGAGCTCTGATAGTCGTCTCTGCGCATTCCAATGGATGACTCAACCTCCAATGGGCTTTCCACATATGGATGTTGCACCCTTTGGTCATGCGGGCTAGGTCCTTCACTTCCTACTATCTGGCTGCGTGGACTTTTGTCTTTTGCGCCGAACAACACTGAAGCGGCAGTGGTTCCAGGAGGCAAAGCCCACACATTCTGAGCTGGGGTTGTTCTCGATATCAAAGCGTCTGCATGAGAGGCACTGGACTGTGTGGACTGCTGCGTCGGTATCGAGTTTATCGTGGACAAATCTTGACGCGTGTAGCTATCGTTATCTTCTCCAGGCTCGTGAAGGAACATGCAATTCCGGTTAATGCACTGTTCGCCAGGGAGGTAGGCCGAGCAATACTTGGTGATACTGTACTGAGCTCCGCAACCGTCATGAGTTTGCTAATTAGGTAGGGGTGTGCGGACAACTCACCGCAGTGTTCGATCGCCATTCTGTGAGCCGTCCACAGCAGCGATACATGCGGCCGCATCCTCTTTACGGGCAAAGGTGACGTAAATGCATACCGACTGCTGGTGTTGGGCATTCTCTCTTGCCTTGCTAACGACGATTTTGATGATCTTGCCATACTGTCCGAAGTAGTCGTTTCCACGCAATGTATCGAGCAGTCGGTCGTTGCGTATTGTGGGTGTGAGGCCGGTCACATAGACAAGGTTTGTCTGGACGACACGCAGCCCGGCCAAATGTTTTCGGCTTAAGGAGTCAGCCTCGGCCTTTTGTGCTTCCTTCTGGTGCATCTGCGCATTCTTTTTCCTCTTTTGCGCTATCTGCTGCTTGTGCTTGGCTATCCTAGAACACGCTTGTTAGAGACGGTCAATAGGGGAACGGCGGGCGGACGTACTCTTCGGGCGTGATGTTCTTGAACTCTATCGTCGACTCGTCGTACGGACGATGACAGGCGGGGCACAGCCCGTTCATGGCTATCTTGATGTTGTTGAAGCAGAACTGGCATATCTGGCCGACACGGTTAGCGACGCGGCAGCGAGCAGGCTGTTTGGACAGCGCACCTGGAAGCCGCATGGACACGGGCGGAAGTTCTTGTCGCACAGGTCGAACTCCTCGACGCACAGCGGACAGCACTCCTCCTCGTCATCGTCGACGAACTGGTCTTGCTGTATACGGGACATGATGTGCTGTAAGAGTGCGATGAGGAAACGATGGGGAAGGGGAGTCTAGACGATGGTAGCCTAGCGCAGGCTGAAGAGAAAGTTCTCCGTCCAAATGGCCGCCTGGCTAGCCTGCGAGCTATTCGCGGATGACGGTGGAGTTAAGCGACCTGACACCGCTGGGGTCTAAGTGAAGCGAGAGTTGTGAATGGAGGGACGGCTGAGGACTCCATTGTGCAAGATGTTGCGTGGGCGTTTAGATGCCGATGTACTGGCGGATCTGGGGCCAATCAGGTCGACACCTAGCGCGGAATTACAGTCACATGACAAAAATATGGTTCGCCAAGCACCCCACCAAATGCCACACCTATACTTCAGCTATCTACAATATGCCCCTATATCGCTCGTTCGGTATAGAAATTAATATAAATCGTCCTAATAGAGAGCTATCTATCGACGCGCGTAATAGTATTATTTCGAAATTTAAGACTAGTATATAGCTGGGTGAGCAAAACCGCGCAAAGGACACTACTGTATTTGGCAGCTTTCAGTCGAAACTGAACTTAGCCGCTGGACGGGGCGCGGCGCAAAACCGCGCAAAGAACACTACTGTATTTGGCAGCTTTCAGCTGTCTTCCGGGTCGAGACTGAACTTAGCCGCTAGACGGGGCGCGGCAAGGCGGTTATTCGCCGCAAGCCTACAGTGCTGTAAGACCTTGGCAGCGCGTTTCACGCGGTTCGTTCGACAGATGTCCTTAAATTTCCAAATCTGATAACTAAAGGACTGGGTTAAATCGGCTATTGCGTCTAGCTGCGAAACAATCGCAAATACGGTAACTTATTGACTGGGGTTCTACAGCTGGATTCAATACACTTCATGAATTACCCAATACAGTAATTAGCGACTGGATAGCAGCCATCGCGCCG
This sequence comes from Darksidea phi, assembly GCA_030770425.1. NCBI lineage: Eukaryota > Fungi > Ascomycota > Dothideomycetes > Pleosporales > Lentitheciaceae > Darksidea > Darksidea phi. Next base: position 29,896 of record JASJFT010000209.1, on the reverse strand, counting down.
TCAAACTCGCGGAATAACTTAAAAAGGCGTTGTAGTCATGCCTGAGGCGTTACGGCATGGCCGCGAGGGCGATAGTCCGAGCCTTATATAAAAGAGGGCGTAGTACGTGTCGTAGCGCAAGGTTCCGAGCCGCGTGGAGTACGGAGAAGATCGCCTATCTTTTCTTCGCTATTTACGATGGTTTAACGCAAACATACAAGACACTATTTCAGATGCCATATCAAGAAAGCCGCATAATATTACGAACCACACGCACACCATGGGACGACGGCAGATGGGATTCGCGGACGTCGAACCCGTGACCATCTCTGATAACGAATACGGCGCAGACCTAATGATTGGAGACTTGGGATCCGAGTCCGCCATTACCCCCTCGCGTGCACAAACCTCCAACAGCGTCAATCAACCCGCCGTTAACACGTAACAGCAAGGTCACGTGCCTATGTGGCTTGCAATGTAGGAGTTTGGCAATAGGGTCCACTGCAACCCTCGCGTCCACGGGGTGAAGAGGGTGGTGACGGCAATGATGGTTGGCGGCGCTAACTCCGTCGCGCGTGTATTTGGCGGGATTGCCTGATATAGTTAGCGCTGAAGCCTGTTGACAGGGATATTGCATGCCCGATATGGTAGTGTTAGAAAATTTGTTGATTGCAGCCGAATAGGCGCGCAACTATTGGTCGGTGCGTCTCGCCCTCGACCTTGGCGTTGAGCGGTGGTCGGCCTGCTACGACACGCACAATTACGAAGCACCCAACCGGCGTCTTCGAACATGGCGCACAAGCGTTTTCGCAGTGCTTCGCCGCCCTGCTCTGTGCCTCGCTGCCGCACGCGCTCGATTCTTCCATCTTGCGCCGTCGCTCGACCCCTCCGCAGATAGCGCCTAGTACACATGCCTTTAATTCTGCCACCTGCTCTACTACGTCTAACGTCGCCCTCACATTCGACTGCTCCTGGTCTAATCGCTCGAAAGCGCTCGAGATGCGGTTCGCGGTCGAGGCGGCGAGCATGCCATTGCTGATGGCGCGCGTGTTGACCACCTGGGTGCCGAGGTGGCAGCGAAGGAGGTCGAGTCTGCCAAGTTCGCGCGACAGGGCCTTTTGCGAGGCGATGAAATCGTTGAGGCGCTGCGTCACGGTGGCCTCTTGCTAGTGCAGATGGGCGAGGGCTTGGTGGATCTCCGCCAGCGACGTGGTCGCGAAGATGTCGGGCTCGTGAGCCGCGGTTCTGTTCTCCGTGCTCGAAAATAATGCGGACGTGGAATGCAGCGAGGATCGACGGCTTGGAGTATGAATTACATGTCCATGGTTGTGAGTTTGGGGATGACGAAATATAAGGAAGGCGGGGAAAGCGTCTTGTGATTAACAACGATTATGTAATGAACAGGGCTTGGCCGCAGACTTAAGAGTTGCCGATGCCAAGAAATTGCTAGCTTAGAAGCCTCCAATTTCGGAGGAACCTAATATCGTTTATGAGACGAGAGGGCGAGCATTTTATAGATGTTAAAAGCGGTAGGTTAGGGGAGGCGCGATGCCTGATATTGATAAGCGATCCGAAGAGGGAGTCCCTGGACAGAGGTTGCTGCGATAGGCGATGCTGCGATAGGCGATGCTGCGACAGGCGATGCTGCGACGGATAAGTGCAGCACCAGACCTATATGCGCACTAGCTTACATATCCGTTCCAACGACTCCATCCCCTTCTATACGCCCGAAAAGCACCAGCTCTCGAGGAGTGAGACCAGATTAATATTCTAGATTCCAAGCACCACTTTGTAAATAAGCGTGAAATCAAACTCATCAATACACTTAGACGGAGAAAAAGATAGTTCCAGCTCTCAAAGAAAACGTATCAGCTGCGCTCGCGAAAAATAAAAATAAAAAAAACCTCTTTAGCTGCCGTCAATCGAGCTATGTTTCCTTTATCATCCTCTTAGTCCGGGTCCGCACCGTTTTGTAGCAAAATCTTTCTTCTCTCGATGCTGTTCCCTTCGCCGGCCTCGGTAGCAGGCTGTGTCGCTGTGCCGCTGTGCGGCATTCGGGCCTGCGGACGGCCGAGCAGGGTAATCATATGCTCGTGCCAACTTCGGATTCGTTTGCGAGGCTGCATTGTGTCTCACCAACACTTTTTAATTTTAAATGCGCAAAGGTTTACCCAACACCGGCGCTCCCTCCGCCCCGAAATCATCGAGTCACATGCTAACCGAGGGTGGCGCTAGCCACTTTCAGCACAAGCGCGGCCGAGGTCTTAGTCAGACGGAGAGCACAAAAACACCTCACGCTTTGTGCATCACAGCACACGAAGCAGAATATCACCAGTAGAGCACCATGCAGCTTCTGGAGCTGCCATTGGATGTCTTCAGGCTCATAATCACCAGCATAGTGCAAGAATTGGGTTTGAAACGTGCTCTGAGAGCTCGCGTTGTGTCCCGTATGTCACACCCCCCGTCGCCCTGCAATTACTCATGGCGAACAGGCCTTTTCGCAGACGAAATATGGGATGCGATTTTTACCACCAGAGTCATTGAGGACATCACCGAGTCGCACTATGGAACTATCAAGGTCAACTACCGCCTCGACCTCATTGCACGATACCTTCAGCATCGGGTTTCCGCACGAGGAGCGACTCCTCATTCCTGGGTCACCAAGATTCGGGAGACGAGCCGGGCACTCGCTCTACATATGAATTGCGGGAATGATGTCGCGCAGAGAGATGCATTGCAGCGGCACGCTTGCGCTTGCTTGGCTGCCGAAGCGCAACATTTTGTTTTCGAGCACATGAAAAAAGACGACTTTTCCATCAACCCACACGATAGCATCCCAAACAGATGTCTCGCCCTAGCAGCCTGGATAGGCGACTTGGAACTGGTCAAATCCCTTCACAAGGGATCGGATCCTGAAACCCTCTTTGGGAGGCCATCTTGGGCTGCAGCTACTCAGGGCCATCGCGAAGTGCTGCAGTTCCTCATAGACAACGGGGCATTGCCGTACAATCCCAGCTTCATAGGTGGGCCTTCTTTCCACCTTGGCAGCAGCGCCCTCGCCTCGGCTGCGTATATGGGCCACGAGAACACGGTTCAGTTATACTTGACGCATCCATATTACACCTCCGAGCAACCTCCAGTGAACGGCTGGCGCGAGGTCCACTGTGCAGCCAACTACGCGGCGCAAGGCAACCGATCCAACATCTTTAGACTGCTGCTCAAATTTCTCAAAGGCAAGGAAACAGAGGAGGCATATCTTCAGACGCTCGACTGGTCATTTGTGAATAGCTGCAGGGTTGCGGCGGTCGACTCGGCGGCGACCGCATTGGAACTCGGCGCACACGTCAACGAGACAGATAAAGGTCCGCGCTCGTGTCTTCAGCTAGCTGCTGCCTCTGGAAATGCGCAGCTGGTAAAATTGCTTCTTGACGCGGGCGTAGAGATAGAAGCTTCACCCATTCTTCGAGTGCGGGCTACGGGTAGAGAGACGGTGATAAGGAAACACAGGGATGCATTGACTGTGGCTAAGAGGAAGGGCTTTCCCGAAATTGTACGGCTTATAGAAGAGAAGAAAAAAGCAATAGCTGCTAAGGCCTGATGTCACTATGCCTTGGGCGCGACCGGACGGCGCACGTCCGTTCTCAGCATTGTGCCCACAGCTTGGAGTTATTGTTCACATTCCCCCTGCTTGCTATAGCAGATACGGCTAGAGTACAACTCACACTACTCTTCAAGGCATATCTAAATATGAGAGAGTCTTGCTTTTCAGGGGATTCGGGACGAAATGCCATTTTGTATCGCCATTTTGCGTTATTCGGCGAGCTTGACGACGTGATGGCTGCTGCTTATTCGATAAAAAAAAAATCAAAAATTATAATTTAATCCAATTGGCTAAAAATTTTCGCGGACCGTCTAACCCCTGCTCCGAATTCGGAATACGACACGGTGCACAGGACCCCCACGGCGCGGTGCAGCACATGGATTCCCTACCGGTGCAGCACATGCATGATATGCAGCACAGGGCCCCCCTGCTGATATAGCGCAGGGATTTCCTCCCGGTGCATATGCAGCACAGGGATTCCCTACCGGTAGCACAGCATGCAGGGACCCCCTACCGGTAGCACATGCATGCAGTACAGGGACCCCCTACCGGTAGCACAGCATGCAGGGAACCCCTACCGGTAGCACATGCATGCTGTACAGGGACCCCCGGTAGCATATGCATGCAGTACAGGGACCCCCTACCGGTAGCACAGCATGCAGGGACCCCCTACCGGTGCAGCACAGGGGCCCCTACAAGGGGATACCATGAGCGGGCTATTAGCGCAGTTTGGTGGCGCGCGCACTGATGTAAGCACTCTGCCGTTTTCTGTGTATTTTATATAGTAATTTATTGTAAGCCATACTCGCTGCGTCATTTTACAGGTGGTCACATGAAGCCTTAGTCCCAGAACAAGCAGGCGTACAAAGCCTTGTTATACCATCATTCAGGATTACGGGAGCTCTTCGTTCAATGTGGAGAGGTCTCGGAAGAGGGTGTAATACCGCTTCGGGCCTGTCTTATTCAAATCGACAGAACGCTCCTGGACACTGATTCTGAGGGTTGGGTTGCCCCTCAGCTTGATTTTGCGATGAAACAGCAGCAGAACGAGGAGTTGCTTCAACTCATCATGTGTAGAAGCAATGAGTACAACAATTCACCAGAAGGAGTGCAGAGAATCTGGCCATTTTGAAAGTTACTCACCACAGCGACGGCTTGGGCCGTATCCTTCCGAGCCCTACAAACACTTTCCCACAGTCGCGCGAAACTCTCTGACGGCAACGTCTCAACCCGCATCTAGGCATTCAGCGTCATACGCGACTGCAACGCATCCGCCATTCAGCAAACAACCGGGCCGGTGCAGGAACATCCGCAAATCGCGCCATCCGCCATCGAGGCTGGTTCCCGGCGAACAGAGGAACATGTCGAACATACGCAATGTCCGAGTGTTTGCAGACACGCTCCTCGACATCGCCGCACTCTGCGGGGAAAATGTCGTCATATCCAGCTTGCCGAAGAACCGATAAGCGTGTTGCTACGGCACGTCACCGCCACAATATACCCTCGAAGACGCTCCGTGTCGATTGCGCGTGGCCGTCATAGTGTTTGGATGGCGCGTGAGATGTTCTGCATCGATTGCAGTGGTTATCATCGTGATATGCGCACTGGTGGGGAAGAGCGCTGTGGATACAGTAGCACACGTAGACCGATCTGTCGCAGCGCCGCTGATCTAGCGCAGCACCGCCTATCAGGCACAGCAACGCCTGTCCGTCACAGCAACGCCTGTCCGCCACACACCGCCTCTATATGCCCTGTCCCCAATTTTATGCTGAGTCTGATGGCCATTGAGTTTGCATTGATGCGACTGGCTCGAAAAGCCTGTGCGCGCGCTGTCTGCCCGCCCGGAAATTCCTCTCTACTAATCTTTGTCCGGCAAGGCATTTTCTCAAAGAGTACACGCTTAAGCTCTCGACAACTCAGTTTTCCTCCGACGCCATGAACACTTACAGCCCGTCACATTTATTAATGATGCGGAGTGTTCACGTTGGGTTGACCTGGTGATCCAGAAGCGCCAATAGCTTCTCGAGTGGGCGTCGACCCTTCATCCCCAGAAACTCGCCCGCCAAATCGAAGATAATTTCTTCAATGGTACATATAACCTGAGCCAGAAGGTGACCTTCAGCGATGGCACAAAATGGCTGATCCGCTTCCCTTTATTTGGCCATGTTTCCCCTAGGTAGACGGACGAGAAGGTTGGCATGGAAGTAGAGGTGATGAAGTTCATCAGCGACAACACCGCTAACGTGTATACTAAGCGAGCGGCGCACGCCAAAACATGTCACGGCCCGTTCCCTAGGGAACGGGCCGTGATAAAACATACCAAAAACCCCGAATTTTAATCCTAAATATCTCAACAACTACTATATAATAATATCTAAAAATTTGAATATGAGCTTATATATATATAATATAGTACCTATTAAAATATTAGAGCGTGCAGCCTAGTAGTTATAGAGATATTTAGAAGTAGCTAATTTTTTAGCCCCTAAACTCTATATCCCTAAATATTTTAATAACTACTAGACTGCACGCTCTAATATCTTAATAGATGCTATATTATATATATAGAAGCTTATATTCAAATTTTTAGAAATTATTATATAGTAGTTGTTAAGATATTTCGGATTAAAATTCGGGGTTTTTGGTGTGTTTTGTCACGGCCCGTTCCCTAGCGAACGGGCCGTGACATGTTTTGGCGTGCGCCGCTCGCTTAGTATACACGTTATTCCTATTCCGGAAATCAAGTATTGGGGTCCTACTGCCGAAAACTCGCTAGGTATAGGTCTATTTATTATGATGGACTTTATCAAAGGCGTGTCTCTCGATGGCCTTCTAAGTAACCCTGACGCCAAGTAACACTTCAGACTCATCAGAGAGGACGTTAGTAATAACACCGTCAAGGTCCTCTATAAGTAGTTTATAAAAATTCTATTCTAACTTTTCTAACTCGATTTTAACCGAATCAGTAGTATACTAATATCGAAGGCTAGATTCTATATACGGATCCGCCCGCTAACATTCAAGGCGTATAACATTCAACAGAAGATATAGTAGTAGAGCTATTACAAACGCTTAAGGAAGTAGGCGTAGGCCGACTCGATATAGCTAGCTTGTATCCGCCTATAGACATCGGAGCTCTACAGCGTCTTCTTGGATAGGCCGGAGTAGTACGACTTGGATTTGTCATTAATACCAAGGTCCTCGTTAGTATTTCTGGTATCTAGAGTGCTCTTGAACCTGAAAAAATCGCCAAGTCCGTTGCGGAAAGTTAAGAGGCCCTATAATTCGGGAAAGATCAGCGTATTAACGTCTTCTACCCCTATGCTCCGGACGTAGCCACCCTCTTGAAACTGGAGGGTTTAATATTTTTAGTAAGGCTAAAGTCTCGTTTCGTTTCTTTTACCTTTATCGACTAACTAGATAATATCTAGACGATCGAATTAAGGGGTTTCTTACGATAACTAAGTACTTCTAGTACGTCGTTAAGTAGAACTAGGAATAGTTCCTTAGCCAGCCGAATTCGATAGGCGGCGAGAGTAACGCTGGAATAAAATATAATAGTAACTAATAACGAAGCTAAGACTCGACGATTAACTAAGTTAGATATATTAGCGAAGGGGTCTAGTAGAGTATTATATTATAAGAATCTTTAGGACCTATAGGCAAAGCGCGCTAAAAAGGACGCTACTAAAGAAGCTAAAGGTAAAGGGAAGCGTAACCAGAAGCGTAAAGGTACCGCGCTGGAAGCAGAGGCAGATCCGCAAGATATTAAGGCCGGTCCATCAGTACCGCATCCCAAAGTTGCGAGAGTGAGCGAAGGCAAGGCAGCGGAAGCCACGGATGTGCCGTGGAAGGCACCGCTAGCGAAAATGTACTAGAACAGCGTCATATTCTGAAAGATAGATGTCAATGCCGGGTTAACTTATGCGCGCCACAATCGCTATAGGGCTAGCATCGACTTCCTACTGTCGTGGTATTTTAGAATCCTAGATAAAGGTATCCTATAAAGTCAATATGCTAGCATGATCGATCCACCCGTGTTATTTACTGGCACTCACCTGCTCGGGGTCTCCTAATGAAGCCGCCTGCGCTTTATTATCTGATCGTGGCTGACGAATGAAGCTGCAGCGGGTGATGAGCGCATGTCAAACCAGGCAAAAATCAGGTTAAGGAAAGTTTTTGAAGTTCGACTTAGATATGACGTATGCTAAGTAGGCATATCTAGGAGACAATATCCAGGTACACACCATTTCATCGAGCTTATGGCTCTCCAAGCGAAGCCTTAATTAACACTCTTTCTCGCTCCCTGCTCCAGCCTCCCCGCATCAACGATAGCTCTTTTGTGGACTGCTTTACGTGCGATGTGGTGCGTTGATTCCAAAAAATCGCGGTTCTCGCTGTTGTCGTGTTTTCGAGAGCGAGGGTGTGGTCGAATGTACGAGTCAAGCAGAGCCAAGCCTTATATGGCGCTCCTGTCACGTGCCCGCGGTTGGGCGCCGCAGAAGTTCCGGCTTGGCATTGGGCTCGAAAAAGGCCACGTCGCGAATGCACCTAGTAGGGCGGCCGGCCGTGGTATATCTATCTCTTTCCCGGTCTGCGTCGTATGGTATATAGCCACTCGTCGAGAAATACCTAAAGCTAAAGAAGAGCAAGCCATGTCGCGATGATGCCCGCTCCCCCTAGGCTAAGGATGCTGAACCAACGCGATGCCATCCAGAATGACCTCCACTGCGCGGCCGTCAACTGCTCTACAGCTAGCTCCACTTGCATCGAGTTGAGTATGATAGAGAGTATCGCAAAGATAAAGACAACTGGGCCGAATAGCCGGCTGTCGCGGAGTGCGAGTAGCGGCTGGCCTGGCACGATCGCCTGTTCAGGTTCTGTAGTTCTGTCGAGTTCTGGGTCGCGTACTAGCTGATTGGGCTTGGAAAACGGTAGCATGGTGGCAGTAGGTAGTGTGCTATATGCTTGAGCACAGCAGTATCCAATATAGAAGGCAGAAGCTTCAATTTCTCAGCCTGGCCCCCATCCGGCTGTGTCCGTGCAGGCAGACCCCGCAACCTTCTCTTGGCGTCTCAGCCTGATGCCTCGCACCGCATTTTCCACATCCTCCCCTCCTACCTCTACCCTCCGGTATACGAAGGAGCGTTTCTGACAAACGATGGTAAGTGCTCAGGCGGCGCGAAGGTTTGGAGCGCGCCAAGACTGACGCGGGCAGGTCCGACCAGTGACAGACGAAGAGATCGGCCTCAAGGTGCTTCTTGAGCCCCGAGCCCCACCGGAAGACCCACCTCAAGACCCACCTCAGACCGTTGAGTACGTTCCGCTCCGAACCGCACGCCTGCCCGCGAGTCTACTCACACGGCGCAGCATTGTTGCCATCCACGGCATCGGAGCCCATCCGGACGACAGTTGGTGCAAAAATGTCGGCACGAACGACACCACACAATGGGTCAACTGGCTCGTCCAGGAAGATATGCTGCCAGCGTTGGCGCCGAATGCCCGGATTATGCGATACGGATACCAGTCGCATTGGTTCGGCGAAGGCGCGATGCGGCAGAGGACATCTACAGTTGCACAGCGATTGCTCTCTGCACTGAAGCGGAGCAGAAAGGTGCAAGACTGTCTGCCAAGTGTCTCTCAACACTGCTGACTCGTAGATTGCTTCCAGGAGTTCCCGTCCCGACCGCTCATTTTCATCGCGCATTGTTTTGGCGGGTTGGTCGTACTAAAGGTGAGTAGGCTCCGTTGGATCAGATGTCGTAGACTGACGCTGGAAAGGCTCTTCTCGATGCTCGAGCCCACGAAGACGAATGGCCCGGCTTATTCCTGTCCACGACTGGCCTGATCTTCTTCGGCACGCCGTTCAGAGGAGCTGGAGGAATGAGCCAGGCGGAGATGCTCGCAGCGGCCCGGAGCGAATATTACGACGACGACATCCAGCCGGAGATACTGAGGATCCTGGAGCCGGAAAATGAGTTCCTTCAAGACCTAGTCGACCAGTTCGGCAAAGCACGACGAAATGCCAACAAGACCCAGGTGGCGTGCTTTTATGAGCTAAAATCGAGCAACGTCGGAAAGATTGTGGGTGGAAAAGATCGAACGGTACAGTCGTCAGCGTCCTGTGTGTTCTTCCAAGCTGACTACTACTGCAGCGATTTGTGGTCAGCGAGGGCTCTGGCTGTCTTGATCTCTCTGATGCGACCAGCAAACACTCCCTCTCGCGGACACACTTCAATATGAATAAATTCGGCAGCCCCACTGAAGAAGATTTCCAGATTGTTGCGGAGGCTGTTCAGTCGATAGTTGAGGCCGCCCATAAACTTGTACTAGCTCGAAGTCAGAGTAAGTACATAGACCACTAGCACAATGCGAGACTAGCTATTTTATGTTGACGCGTGGCCAGAAAAAAGTGACAATGAAGCCTTTTCAGTCGTTTTCAGCCTTTCTGGAGTGGCAAGGACTGAGTACTTCGTAGCGAGAGAAGAGGAGCTAGCCCAGATGGACCAAGTTCTTCGCTCCGGTGACGGTCGTCGGACAGTCACTCTTCACGGTCTCGGCGGAATAGGTAAGACGCAGCTTGCGATCGCATACGCTGTCCGGCACCGAGCAGACTTCTCCGCCATTTTCTGGTTCGACATCAAAGACAGAGACTCGGTCAAGCAGAGTTTTGCTAGAGCGGCGAGAAGGATTGCAACCGACTGCCCATCGAGCGGGCTAGGTGGTCTCGACGAAGAGAAGGATCTGGACAAAGTGGTGCGAGCGGTCAACCGCTGGCTCGATCAGCCAAAGAATACTCGGTGGCTCATGGTCTTCGACAACTACGACAATCCAAAGCTGCCAGGGGTCACTAACCCCACTGTGGTTGACATCCATCGTTTTCTTCCGGAAGCCTACCATGGCTCGGTTCTCATTACAACTAGGCTTGCAGCTGTAAAGCTTGGCCGTCAGATTCCAATTCAAAAGCTTAGGAACCTGGTTGACGGCCTTAGGATTCTCTCGGATTCGTCCGGGAGGAATATCACACCTGAAGGTAGTCTCTCTCCAACTCTATCCGAATATTAAAAATACTAAATTCTGTAGATGACGATGCTGCAGCGCTTGGTAAAGAGCTAGATGGTCTCCCTCTAGCACTGGCCACCGCAGGAGCCTACTTGAGCCAGGCCGCAACAGGTTTAGCGGATTATCTTCGCCTCTATAAGGAAAAATGGCTGCGGCTATTACAGACAAGCCCGGAGCTAGAATCCTACGAAGACCGGGCGCTATATACGACATGGCAACTGTCGTTCGACCATATTAAGCAGCGGAACGAGCTTTCGGCGCGTCTCCTCGAGCTATGGGCTTACTTTAATAACCAGGACCTCTGGTTCGAGCTCTTGAAAGATTGTTCCGACGGTCCGGAATGGCTGCGTCAACTCACGAAAGACGAACTCGAGTTCACTACCGCAGTGAGGTTGATATGTGATCACGGGTTAGCAGAAGCCGATACGTTATTCGAGGAAACCGGGCCAGAATCAAAGGGTTACAGCATGCATGGGTGCGTTCACTCATGGACAATACACGTTTTAAATCAGGACTGGAACCTTCAGATGGCTAAAATAGCTTTGGACTGTGTAGGTTCGCACATACCGAAAGTAGAGGTCCGCCATTCTTCAATATTACAGCGGCGGCTACTCGGACATGCAACAAAATGTTGTACATTTGCCTTGAAGGGTGTAGCCGATATAGACGGTATGGAATGGGCTTTACATAAACTAGGCGATCTATACAACGACCAAGCTAAGCTAGAGATGGCAGAGCAGATGTACAATCGAGCGCTGCGAGGCAAGGAGAAGGCGCTCGGACCGGACCACATGTCGACACTCACCACGGTCAACAACCTGGGCCTGGTCTACAGGAACCAGGGTAAGCTAGAGATGGCGGAGCAGGTGTGTAATCGAGCGCTGCGAGGCAAGGAGAAGGCGCGTGGACCGGACCACATGTCGACACTCAGCACGGTCAACAACCTGGGCCTGGTCTACTGGGACCAGGGTAAGCTAAATATGGCGGAGCAGATGTACGATCGAGCGCTGCGAGGCCAGGAGAAGGCGCTCGGACCGGACCACATGTCGACACTCACCATGGTCAATAACCTAGGCCTGGTCTACCGGGACCAGGGCAAGCTAGATGCAGCAGAGCAGATATACAATCGAGCGCTGCAAGGCAAGGAGAAGGTACTTGGACTAGAACACACTGAGACACTCAGCACGGTCAACAACCTGGGCCTAGTCTACTGGGACCAGGGCAAGCTAGAGATGGCGGAGCAGATGTACGATCGAGCGCTGCGAGGCCAGGAGAAGGCGCTTAGACCAGACCACACTGAGACACTTAGTACGGTCAACAACCTGGGCATCCTCTACCAGAACCAGGGCAAGCTAGAGATGGCAGAGCAGATGTACAATCGAGCGCTGCGAGGCCGTGAGAAGGCCCTTGGATTAGAACATACTGAGACACTTGGGACAATCAACAATCTAGGCGCACTCTACCAGTACCAGGGCAAGCTAGATGCAGCAGAGCAGATGTACAATCGAGCGCTGCAAGGCCAGGAGAAGGTACTTGGACTAGAACACACGTCGACACTCAGCACGGTCAACAACCTGGGCCTAGTCTACTGGGACCAGGGCAAGCTAGAGATGGCAGAGCAGATGTACGATCGAGCGCTGCGAGGCCGTGAGAAGGCCCTTGGATTAGAACATGCTGAGACACTTCGGACAATCAACAATCTAGGCGTAGTCTACCAGTACCAGGGCAAGCTAGAGATGGCAGAGCAGATGCACAATCGAGCGCTGCGAGGCCAGGAGAAGGCGCTTGGACCAGACCACACGTCAACACTCAGCATAGTCAACTGCCTAGGTATCCTCTACCAGAACCAGGGTAAGCTAGAGATGGCAGAGCAGATACTCGAGCGAGCGCTGCGAGGCTGGGAAAAGACGCTCGGACCAGACCACCTTGGGACACTCGAAACAGTTTACGAGTTGGGCGATTTGTCTAAAAAGAAAGGTAATATTGAAGAGGCCGAGCAAATGTATCAACGAGCTATGAGTGGATTTGAGAGAGCATTGCACTCCGAGCATACCTTGACGCTTCAGTTGGTCAATAGCTTCGGTGAGCTACGCATGGAGCAAGACAGGCTCGCTGAGGCTGGACAGATGTTTGAGCGTGCACTGCAAGGGTTCAAGAAGGCCCTCGGTCCCGGGCATATATCTACGCTGAGGGTAGTCAGCAACCTAGGCCTTCTTGCTACGAAGCAAGGGAAGCTAGAAGAGGCTGAGCAGAGATACCAGCAGGCTCTGGAAGGATTCGAGAAGTCATTGGGCGTTATTCAGGCCAAGACCTACATGCCCGCGCTGGATACCCTTGAGAACCTTGGCCAGCTCTATGCGTCTGCAGGGCGTTCAGAGCAAGCCCGGGAGATGTATAGGCGTTCATTGGAGGGAGTCGAGGCGGTTTTCGGCCAGTCAAGTCAACGGTACTCCAAGCTAATCGCAGTGATTGCGAGCCTTGAGAAGCCAGTTGACATTGAAACCCTCACCCTGGAGAGATTGTTATTTCAATAGCACGGTGCTTGAAGACCGACACTTTCAAGCTACAGAAGCTGTAATATACGATAGTTAACTACTGAACAGCCGTATTGAGACGCTGGTCAATACTTAGCTTCCTTTGATAAAGCGTGATGGTGGCGCTAACTTAGCGGGCCTATTTTTAAAAGCAGCGTGTCCAAGACAGAAGCCTCACTTGCAAGTTACAGTCTAATAAGGAGCTATTAGCCTAGAGAGCAAGAACATTGCCGCTGCCCTGCGCGAAGGCATAACGGCAGCTGAAGTAAAGAAACAGAACTCGCCGTTAAACTGGGCGCAATTCATCTATTACAACCATACGCTTTGAAGCAGACTTGCTGCTTTAGATGTAAAACAAGACGAAGCCAATCCATAGCGTGCGGAATTGTTGATGCAGAGAAAGATTCCTAAAGTGCATTCGGCCAGTACCAAGGCAAGAGCTAAATCAGCTTCTAAATAGTACAGACTCTTAAGCAAATTAAAGGGAAGGGAGATTGACCTTACGGTGGAACTTGTATTTATACCAGAATATGTCGGCATCTAACTATTCGCTAATAAGGACTAGCGTTAACTGAGCAGATACTAACAGTTTTAATAGATGCCGGTGGCGAAAGGCTATCGGGGTAGAATATATCTTAAGATACTTCTCTCGCAATTTTGCATAGATAGGATGAGACATAATATGCAGTTCTATAATTCCAAGCTTATAGAGAACTTGGCGGATATATCTTATCTTCAAACGGCCAGGCTGGGATCCATTAGCTTCTCTCCTCTTCGGTTTTCGCGTAGCGGTCGAGAAAGTTCTCACGACATCAGGCTAGCCGCTCCTTATACACGGGGTAGTTGTTATGATTGACCCAACCATCCTATCCCTAGTCGCTACGGTCGTCGTAGCCGTCGTGGCCGTTGTGGCCGTCGTGATCATCCGTATACACCGCGGCCGCCGTATAAGTCGTGGTCGAGTGCGCCGTAATAGCCGTTGTCATCAGCAGCGGAAAAGATTTGAAAAGTGATTTACACAGGATGCTGGAAGGAGGTTTCGGCGCTCGTAGTCTGAGCGATCTTCAACCACAATAAAAGTATGACTAAGGGTGTTGCACAGCCTTATATATGGCTGTACAATCCTACAGGCTTCTACGGATGATTTCTCTACCATATAGCCTTCCGTTATCCTCCCAGATATAAACTGTATACTAGAGAGGTAAACTATCGAAAGGTCAGCGCGATAATATACTACTTTCGCTGGCGAAGAAATATTATTTGAACTAATGAAATTTTCTTCGCCTATTATTATAGTGAGGGATTAGGGTAAATCACTATAAGGGAAAGAAGTAAGAACTATAGTTAATTATAATAGCTCTATATAAGAGTAGCTTATATAGAATAGAATATAGTATAGTAGCTAAAAGTAGTTATATAAGCTAACCTAGTATAGAAGCTAGTCTAATATACCCCCCTACTTTAAAAGAATAGTAAAAGGGTATAAAATATTAAGAGTTAATAAAAAGGTAAGTAAAAAGAGTATAAGTAATTAAAAGGAGGTTTATTTAATACTTCTTTACACCTCTAGTTCTAACGAATTAGAAGTAATAATTAAAAAGAAAGTAAAAAGATAGTTACTCTATATAGAAATTAAATCTAAGTAAAAAATAAGAATCTACTTATTATTTAGTAAAGTTAAATATTATAGAGGAGCTACTTTATAAATTTCTTTATAAAGATTTTTTAAATATATAGAATATTCGAAGATATTTAAAATTAGATAAAAATATAAGATATCTAAAGTATTAGACTAGCTTCTATATTAGATTAGCTTATATAACTACTTCTAGCTACTATATTATATTCTATTCTATATAAGCTACTCTTATATAAAGCTATTATAATTAATTATAGTTCTTACTTATTTTTCTTATAGTAATTTATCTTAATTCCTTACTATAATAGTTATAAGTTTAAAATATCTATTATCTCTATAATAGATTTTTAATAATACTATAGTTTATTTATTTTAAAAAGCTATTACTTTTAGTAACTCTTATAATTTAATTATTAACCTTATTATTACTATTATCTTAACTATATAATATAATAATAGCTATACTAGACGTTTAGAGATTTTTAAAAACGACTATTATTCTTAGTAAATTAAAGTACTAATATCTCTAGCTATTTTAATATAAAGATAAGATAATAGTATATAATATCTAGTAATACTATAATCTAAATACTAATATCTTAGAACCTATATTAGAAGAACTAGAAATTCTAAAGTAGCTAGACTCTAATAAGAACTATACTATATAGTTTAAGATATAGAAATATAAATATAAGAAATAGAGATAAAAGAATAAAATTCTAAAAGAGATATACGTTAATATAGCCTTAATAACCTTACTAGTCTAGATTCTATTAATTTAGGAGAATTAAACGACGTATACTTATATAAGAAAATTAAAGAATTATATTATTCCTTCTACTTCTATCTAAAGATAAAAGATATATTATAAATATAATACTCTATAAATATCTAATTAATATATCTAGAATCTAGAGATCTAGCTTAATAAGTAGATACGTATTATAGAAGTAATAACCTTTTTATTAATACTAGAAATAAGTAGTAGTTAGATATAGAAAAACTTTCTAGTAGTAACTAGTAGATATTATAAAATCTAGGCTACTATAGAACTCTATATCTATCTTAAGATAGTTAATTATAATAGAGAAGATTTAAAGCTAAAAATAATTATAGAATATATAATAAGTCTAAGATAATTTCTTTAAGTTATTAATATAAAAGATATATTCTTAAGAACCTTTATTATAATATTAAGAATAGTTAAAATAATAGATATAATATAAGTAGTATAGCTAATAGAAAATTAAGAAAACTAGAAGAAGAAATTAAAGAAAATTAGTTTTTAATTTAATTAAAAATATCTAGTTAAGTATTTATATAATAAATAATACTAGTATATAGAGTACTACTATATTATATTATTCTTATATCTAGCTTTATAGAAACTTAAGTTTAATATTAAAATAAAGTTTACTAAAATAAGAGGTAATCTAATAATAGTAAGTTAAATAAATAAAGTAATTACTTAAGCTAAGAGTAAACTAGTCTATATAAAGTTAGTAATTTAGTTAATTATAACCTATAATACCTATTCTAGTATATCTTTTAATAATAGTATAGAAGATAGATTTAATAGTAGCTAATATTATAGTAATATTATTATATATAATACCTTTAGTATAATAGTAATTCTATTATATATTAACTATTAGATAATAGATCTAGAAGTAAACTTATACTTAATATAGGAATTCTAATAAGATTCTATATATTAGAGCTTAAGCTATCTAGATTATAAAGTAGAAAATAGTTAAAGTATTTATTAAAAGAACTTATAGTATTAAAGAAGTTCTACTTATAGAGATTACTCTAGTTAAGGACTTCTTTATTAATATTCTTAGTCTTATAAGACTTAAAAAGAGATTAATATACTTTAACTTAAGACGGGATCTTCTATATTATTATCTATTAAATAATATAATTACTATCTTATAATATTAATTAGAATACTAGCTTATTAATACTAATTTATTAGCTTATCTAAATACTAATATATTAATAATTATAGTAGCTTTCTATTAAGTATTATATCTATTAAGAAATTCTAAGTCTAATCTTAAAACTATAACTACTTAGACTTATTATATATAGATATATTCTTTATTTAATATAATTATATATTTAGAAGAATTAGTAAGAGGTTTTAAACTTTAAGAAGAATATCTACCTCTTATTTAAAAGGAGTATAAGAATTATATTCTTATAAAAATAAATTAATAGATCTTATAATAAATATTAGAAATACTAGTTATATATTCTTTTTAACGAATTATTATTAACCTTATATACTTAATACCTTATAGAGAGCTTTACTATAATAGGAATAGATATAACCTTTATATAGTAAATTAGTACTTAAGGTAGTATAAACTTTTATATTTACCTAATAAGCTTTATAGTATTCTTATTCTAGCTATATTCTATCTTATAAAGAAGATTTAACGTTAACTAGACTATAAATATACTATTATTATAATTTAATTAGATAATAAGAAAGGCTTTAGAAGAGATTTCTTAGAGGTCTTATATTAACTAGGAATTAAGAGTAAAATAATAGTTAAGAATATTAATAAGTTAAAAGAACTATAAAAAGTAATAAAATATATAATTATATAACGAGTATAAGTACTTTAAATAGTCTTAGAACTACTTAAGAAATATATAAATAAGCTAGCTCTTATAACTACTTAACTCCTTAATACTATATCTATTTAATTATTATAATAGAAGATACCTTATAAGGTAGTCTTTAATACTAAGCTATTAGTAGCTTATTATAACTCTATTAGCTATTAAGTCTATATCTATTAGTATAATCTAAAATTAGCTAATAAGATAGAGCTAAGGGCTTATATTAGGTATCTTATTAAGTATAATTTATCTAATATCTTCTATATATAGATACCTAAACTTAATAGAATTATTAGAATATAAGATATAATATTTAAATAGAACTTTAACTATAAGAAGGATATTCTTAATAGATTATATATAAAAAGAATCTTAGAAGAAAAGGTTAAGATTTTAGATTTAGAATAGTCTTAGTTTACTACGAAGCTTAAGAATTTATATACTATAGAATAGCTTAATAGGTATATTAAAGAATAGATACTCTCTAAGAATATAAAAATAAGATTCTTATTTATAAGAAAAGAGAGCTTATTTAATTAAAAGAAAGAAAAGAAAGAGAATACTAGAGATATTCTTTTAATATTTAAATTCTTAGTTTAAGATAGTTTAATACGCCTACTATCTATAATAACTCTTACTACTCGTTCTATTCTAAGAGCTAAATATTAAGCTTAATATATATATAAGATCTCTAATTATCTACTAAATTAATATAATAATAATACTCTATAAGTATATAATTCTAATATTAATATAATAAACGTCTTATTAGAATAAAGATAGTACTTTATACTATTAACGTATAATATTATAAGGATAAAAGAAAAAGAAAGAAATAAAGAAGAAGTAAATTTAGTTCTCTTTATCTACTATAGAGTTTTTATTATTACTATAGACCTAAGTATCTTAAATAAACTTATTACTACTCTATTAAAAATATACTTATATTAAAGTATTATATTTAATCCTTTAAAATACTATAAGGATCTTTAAAATTATCTATATAATAACTAGTTTTAAGAAGTAATATAGAAGGAAATAGATAACTATTAAAAGAAAGGATATTTTAAGCTTATAAAAGCTATACTATATATAATAGATATAGAGGTCCTACCTCTTATATAAATATATATCTATAAGTTTAATAAGAATAGCTTTTTTAATAAGATTAAAGTAAGACTAGTTATATAAGAAGATTTATAAACTTAATAGAATAATATATATACTATTATATTAATTACTAAAATCTTTAAAGCTCTAATAGCTTTAGCTACTCGATTTAAACTATTTATATATTAATATAATACTATAAATACTTTTCTAAATACTAAAATCTCTTAATAGTTATATTATAATATTTTTAAAGAATTTTTAAAGTAATATAAATTACTATTACTACTATATTAAGTACTATATAGACTAAAGAAAATATTATTACTTTAATATTAAGATCTATCTATAACTCTTACTTAGTTAGAGCTAAGAAGAATATTAAATATATTATACCTATATAGTAATAAAAGCCTTATTATCTTCTTTTATATAGATAATATTATAGTTTTAATTTATTTAAGAAATAAGACTATTTATAAAGAGTTTAAGAAAAGACTATTAGAATACTATAAGCTTTATTTAATAAGTTAACTTAATTAGTTTCTTAGTATATACGTACTATAAGATATAAAATAAGACTATATATAACTTATTTAAGATTTATTTATTAATAAAATTATTATAAAGTTTAATCTTAAGAAAGACTTAAATAGTTTTCCTTAAATATTAATAGCTAAAATCTACCTCAAATCTTTTATTAGACTAGTAGAAGAATTAATTATTAAAATATATTAATAGCTAGTTAGATTAATAGTCTATATTATAATAATTATAAGAGCTAATATCTTAAAAATTTACTTAACTCTCTCTATATATCTAATAAGAGCTAGCTCTTAGTATATTAATACTATCTATTATACGTAGAGATTTATTATAGAAACTTAATATTTAATAATAAAAGCTTTAGCTTATATACCTATTTATTAAGCCTTCTTTATAGATAGAGAATAAGAATTAGGTACTAAATCTATATTCTATAGTATATTAGATATATTATTTACTAATAATCCTACTATAAGAATAAGCTTAGTTAGATTTCTTTTTAAGCTATTTAGTATATCTATTAACTAAAAGATAATAAAGTAATAAATAGTTTCTAAATTAACTACTAAAGCTAAACTATACTTACTCTTATAAATAGTATTTAATATAATTTAGTAAAATAAATTATTTAAATAATTAAGCTTTAAGACTAATATTAAACTAGTTATTAAAGCTATTAAAAAGCTTTAATCTAAGTTTAAATATATTAATATTTATTAACTATAACTTTAATAATTAGTAAAGGAGGGAGAAATAATTATTAAATAGATCTCTATAGCTAAAATACTAACTAATAGGCTAACTAAGATACTCTTAAGGTAGAAGTATAAAGCTTTTACTTATTAACTTAGACTAGAAGATATCTTTAAGTAATTAAGCTTTTATCTTAACTAATATAAGACTAATTAATTAGTTAGTATTAATTCTAAGTAGTCTTAAGTAGGATAGTTTCTATCTAGTCTACTACTAGGATAGGCTTTTATTCTAACTAGCTACTCTACTTTAATCTAGTTTAGTACTAAGATAGACTTCTATCCTAAGTAGTTATTTACTACTATCCCTTTTAAGTACCTTATTTTATTCTATTTATATACTTATCTTATTTTATTTACTTATTTATTTATCTTTTTAAGAGGCTTATATACTCCTATTTACTTTTTTAAAGTAGTATATTTATTTATTTAAACTATTAAACTTTATAAAAATAAGAATAGTATAGTAAACTTAATACTTATACTAATACCTTCGAATATTTTATACTTTTATCTAATATTAAATACCTTTAGGTATTTAATATATTTTAAACTATTATTATAAACTAGTTTATAGATAGCTTTTTTAAATATTATAACTTAAAGAATTTATATAGAAGGACGAGGAGGTTTAGAGTAGAAGATCTTATTTTTATATAAATTTAATTTTTATATAAAGTAACTATCTTTTTACTTTCTTTTTAATTATTACTCCTAATTTATTAGAACTAGGGGGGTATAGGAGTATTAAATAAACCCCCTTCTAATTACTTATACTCTTTTTACTTATTCTTTTATTACTTCTTAATATTTAATACCCTTTTACTATCCTTTTAGGGTAGGAGGGTAGATTAGACTAGCTTCTATACTAGGTTAGCTTATATAACTACTTTTAGCTACTATACTATATTCTATTCTATATAAGCTACTATATAAAGCTATTATAATTAACTATAGTTCTTACTTATTTCCCTTATAGTAATTTACTCTAATTTCTTACTATAATATAAAGTCTCTTCTTTAGAACCTTAGATAATTATTTATTATAATATTATATTTTAATATTTTAATATCTTATATAATAGTATAGGTAGTAATTATAGAATAATAATAGCTTTTAATTTACTAATAATATATATAGATAGTTAAACGTACTAATAATATTAAATCTTCTATCTTTTCTAGTTAGATATTTCTATTATCTATCTTTATACTATCGTTTATATTATATCTACTATAAATATTAGCTCTATCTTCTATATTAGATATTAGTTTCTTTAATAGTCTACTAAGAAGATTAATTTCTTTCTTCTAAATAATCTTTTTTATATAAGCTTATCCTCTAGTATTAAATAGGGTCCGGGCCTAATAGGTTATTTAACCTCGTTTAGAGTTTATACCTAAGATAGAAAAGAAGAAGTTAGAATAAAGGATAATAGTTTAATTATATTAATAGATAAGGATTATTCTAGATTTAAATTAACTATAAGAAGAGAAGACTATCTAGAAGATTTATAGTTATTATATATTAATTTAATTTTTTTAGATCTATAGAATCTATATTTACTAAGATCTATAGATTTATAAATCTATTATATAACTTTCTATTCTCTAATTATAAGGTCTATATTATATTCTTTATTAGAGTTAGTAATAAACTCTATCTTATATATCTCTATTAGTTATTATTTTATAATTTATATATAATTTATAATATTATCTCCTCTCTTTAAACCTTTAGCTTAAAGGTTATTCTAAATCTAGTATTTAATTATATTAATATTAGCTTAAAATCTTTTTAAGTTATATTCTTCTTCCTTTATAATTTCTTATAATACTAAATAATATCTTATATTTATTAACTATATTAATTATAATAATTCTAAAATATTTTCTTATTCTTAGTATAGTAGACTAGAAGTATCTTATTTTATTTCTTCTAGTAAAAGTAAATATTATAAGACTTATATTTATATAAACGTATAAAATTCTTATTAATTATTTAAAATCTCTATAGCTAAGTATCTATTTTTAACTATAATATATATATATAGACTTATATATATTAAAATAATCTATTAACTATTTATAAGAGAAACTTTAAGCTTAATTATAAATAGCTAAAGAATATTATAAGAAACTACTTCGTTATATAGTTAAGTTTAGTTAAGAGTTATTTAATATATAAATAAAGATTTAGTATTTAAAGAAATAGAAAGAATTTCTTAATAAGAAGATAGCTAGATAATCTTATATTCTTAAGGTCGAACTTAATACTAAGAAGGTAGAGCTTTAATAACTAGAATAGTAGAAGAATCTAAAGATCTTTCTAATTACTCTAAATATTACTTATAACGTTATAGATAATATTACTCCTCTTAATTTATTAAATATCTCTTATTATACTATAGATAAAACTAGTCTTCTTAATTTATTATAAGGTAAACTTATCTTATCTCTAGATTTCCTTTAGAATTATAGTTTTAGTACTCTATAAGCTTCTTAAGGTAATTAAGATTATTCTTAAATTCCTAGATTTATTTCTATAGTTTTCTATTCTTATCTATTCTCTACTATTAGATTAGATAATAGTTTTTTCTATTTCTAATATTATAGTTTAGGATTTTTTTTACTTTTTATTCTTTATTATTTTTATTATATAGATTAGTTTTATATACTACTAGTTTAATATTCTATAGTACTTTTTCTAGTAAGCTAATATAGAATATAGGATAAATTTTTATTTATAAGGGTAGTTTTAGTTAGTAGTTTATAAGTAAGATTTATTTCTTAATCTTATAGAGTTTAATCTTAGTATAATCTAGTTTACTATTAGATTACTTATTCTTAATATTTTTTTATAGTAATTATACCTTTTCTCTCTCTTTAAAAGTAGATACTTCCTTTTACTTCTTATTATAGTACTTACTTATTCTATTTTAAAGAAATTCTATATCTTTTTTAAGCTATTAGTATATTTATAGAATAATTTTTATTATTTTTTCTCTATTCTAGCTATAAGATTAAAGTTATCTAGATTCCTTATATATTTTTAGTTTAATTCTATAGTTTATAAAGAAGGATATTATCTTTATTATATTATATTACGAACTATTATATATAAATTATACTATAAATAGAAGTATAATCTAATTATTCTAGTAGTAGTTTAGATAGTATCTAAGGTATTATTCTATTATTTAATTTATCTACTCTATTAGTCTATCTATTTATAGATAATATACGATTAATATATTATACTTAGTTTCTAGTTTAGCTATAAGGATTTATTAAAACTTTACTATAAACTTAATATCTTTATTTAAGATTATTTTATCTAATATTCTATATTTACTAAATACGTATCTTAATAAAGTATAGATAAGTTATTTTATAGTATTCCCCCTTTCTATATATAGGATAAAATATATATACTTAGTAAACTTATCTACTATAACTAATATAGTATTATAGAATACTCTAGTTATTAGTTTCTTAGAGTATAGTAACTACGTAATAAAGTCTATTATTATTATCTTTTATAGTTCTTTTATATTTTCTATTAGTTATAGTATTCTATAAGGTATATATCTAGTATATTTATTATAATAGTAATTTATATATTCTATAAGAACTTATATAACTAGTTATCTTATATATAAAAAATAATATATTCCTATTAGTTATTTAAGAGTCTTTTCTACTTTCTAGTATTTATATATTAATACCTTATAATATTATCTAATAAATTCTTTTCGTATTATCTTAGATATATAGACCTTTTAGAATATATAGATAATTTTATTCTTCTCTTAAATTACTTTTTAGATTTTATTTTATTTATCTATTACTTCTATAGTAGCTATATAAATCTATTAGATTTATTTATTTTCTTTTAATTTAAGTACTATTTTCTATATTTCTACTAGCTTTAGGCGGTTATAAGTAATTATTTCGTCTACTTCTAGTTTAAGAATAGCTATACTAGGCTTTTCTATTTCTTAGTAGTTAGGTCTTTTACTAAGTATATTTACTTATTTATTTTCTAATTCTTTAGTATATATAATCTTAATATTATAGATTATAAGGGTTTATATCTATTATATCTATCTTCTAATTAGAGGTTTATTTATTAAGAATTCTATTAGATTCTTATAATCTATATAGATTATAATAGAATATTTAGATTCCTATAGATTAGATCTCTATTCCTTTAGAACTTTAATAATTACTAGTAATTCTTTATTATAGATATTATAGTTAAGTTTAACTAGTAATATTTTTTATAAGAAGTAATATACTAGTTTAAGATTATTCTTATTATCTTTTTAAAGTAGTATTACTTCTATTATATAGTCTAATATATCTATCTTAATAATTAAGGGTTTTTTAGAATTATATATCTTAATTATAAATTCTCTAGTAAATTATTTCTTAATCTTTTTAAAGATTTATTAATACTTCTTTTTCTATTTAAAGGGTTAATCTTTTCTCGTAAGTTATATAAGTAGTACTATTATTATACTCTATTATAATATTAGTTTTTAGTAAAAGTTATAGAATTTTAGAAATAACTATAGTTTCTTAAGGTTCTTAAACGTAGGCTATTCTTTAATCTTTTTAATTTATTTTAGATCTACTTTAATTTCTTCTAGTTTAAGAATAAATTTTAGAAACTCTATTTCTTATATATAGAATTTATATTTTTATAGATAAAGGTATAACTATATCTTTTTAAGTACTTATAGGATCTTCTTTATATACTCTTTATATTCTTTTTTTATTTTAAAATAGATTAGAATATCGTTAAGATATACTATTATAAACTAGTTAAGATAGTTTTATAAAATATTATTAATTTATTCTTAGAATATTATAGATATATTAGTAAGTTTAAAAGATATTACTTAGTACTTATATAGCTCTTTCTTTATTCTAAAGACTATCTTCTATTCTTCTTCTTTCTTAATTCTAATCTAGTAGTATATATTTCGGATATCTAGTTATATAAACTATTTAGCTTTTCTTAATTAATCTTATATTTCTAATATTAGAGATAAGGGATATTAATTCTTAATTATAATATTATTAAGTATTTAATAATTAATATATAATTATAGTTCTATAGTATCCTTTTTTAGTATAAAGAGAACTAGGTATTCTATAGATAAGTTTAAATATTAAATATATCTCTTTATAAGATTATTCTTAAAATATTTCACTATAATATCCTCTTCTTTCTTAGTTAACTTATAGATTAGTCTAAATCCTAGAGTCTTTTCTTTTTAAAGTAGAATCGTATAATCCTAGAATTAGTACTAGGATAGACTTTTCTTAGATTCCTAAAATAGTTCTTTCTATTTCTTATAACGTTCTAAAATACTATAATCTTCTTTAGTAGTATTAGTCTTTTTCTATAAAAATATTACTTATTAATTAGATTATTAGATACGTAGATTAGCTTTCTATAGCTATAATATTTCTAAAATTATATTTTAGTCTTCTAATATTTCTATAATATCGAGTATTTTATTTTCTTTTTTTTAGTTATATAGGATAAGCTTATCTTTAATCTCGTATATTATAGATTTACTAAAGAGTTCTTCTTTAATAGTATATATAATACTAGAATACTATTTCTTCTATTAAGAAATCTTTTTTTATTAGATAAAGTTCTTACTAATAAAGTTCTATATAGCTCTACTATCGATTAGAGTAGTAATTATTCTTTCTTAATAGATTCCTTAGATATAGATATAATTCTATCCTCTAGTTCCTTAAATTCTTATCTTCTTTAGCTAATATTTTATATTAATCTTAGTCTAAATATACTTTAGATATTTATTCTCTAGATATTTATATTATAGTCTTCTTAAGATATAGTTTAATAATAGAAGTAGTCTTAATATAATTTATATATATCCTTTCTATTATTAATTCTTAGATCGTTATTATCTATATACTACTTCTAATATAACTACTTAGATAATCCTTTTATTATAGTCCTTTATTAGATAGTAGTTATTTTTTTATTTTACTCTCTTATAGAGTCTATATTCTTTTTATATATATAAGATCTATATAATCTTAAAGTATATTAAATATCTTATTTATATTATAGATTATCCTTTAGATTAATCTTATATCTCTAGTTATTATATTTTATAAAGATCGTTTATATAGAAATCTATCGTTTAATTACTATATATTATAATTATTCTTTATTACCTATCTTTATAATATACTATATTTCTTTCTAAGTCTCTTAGTTAAATATAAGATCTATAATAATAAAGTTCTATTTAATTTATTATTTAAAATCTTCGAATAATTAATATATTAGATATAATCTAGACTATTTCTTATAGATTTTTTATATTATTAGAGATATTATAGTTTTCTCTATAAATCTTAAGACTTAGGTATAAGTTATATTAAGTTCTAGTATTAGTTCTATTTCTTCTTTTAATAATCTAGTTATTTATAAGTATTTAGTATTCTTATATATTATAACTAGATTTTTATCTTCTAGTTCTAAGAACTTATTACTATTATTAATTATTTATAATAGCGTATCTATAATATTATTAAAGTCTTTCTATTTTATAAATAAGTCTTTCTTAAGTACTTCTTCTTATACTTCTAGTAAGAATAAAACTCTCCTCTAAAACTCTTAAGTTATAGCTATCTATTATTTCTATAACTAATAGCTAGTATTTAACTTAGCTTTATAGTATATCTTATATTAGTTATATATATAAGTCGTTTAATATATAGCTATTTTATTCTTTTTACCTTACTAAGTTTATTAGATTTTCTCTTTTCTTAGATTTAATCTATAGTCTTTTACTAGATATTCTTACTTCTTATATTTAAAGTATACTTATTTTTTATAGAACTCTTATTTCTTAGAATTCTATTTTTCTTTCTTTAGTTCTAAACTAGTTCCTAGGACTATTAGCTCTAGTCTATAGTATTTTTCTTCTTTCTTCTTTTTATAGAATTTAATCTTTTTCTTCTTTTCTTAATTCTAGAGGTAAAGGTTATTATTAATTTTAATAGCTTATTTAATTATCTCTTATATAATCTATAGTCTATCTATTAAAATTATCTTATATTAAATATTATTCTTTAATCCTTTATAGTAGTATAATATAAGAGCTACTTCTTTCTATTAGATCTTAATAGTAAGTTATTTAAACTTAGACGTATATATAATAACTAATTTAGTTTATTTAAGATATATAATTTTCTACTTTACTAATCTTTTTAAGTTAATATTTTTAAATATAATATATAACTTATTTTTAAAGTACTTATAACTTAAGAAAATAACTCTAGTTTTATTACTCTAATAGATTTTATTAAGTCGTAGTCTTTTATTTAAATAGGTTTTAAACTAAGTAATAGCTCTTTTTATAAATTATACTACTATAAATAATACTTTTAAAATCTTATTAAGTAGTTATACCTTATTAGGGTTAAGATAGATTACTATATTAGTTAAAAATTTCTTAAGTTTAGATTATATTTTATTAAACTTCTTTAATTCTTTTAACTTTAATAACTTTCTTATATATCTTTTTAATTCTTTTATTAGTATTATAATTTATATCTTTAATATATTCTCTTATTTCTTAAATATATAATAGTTTTTAATAACTCTTTTAAATTTTTCTATAGTTATACTACCTTCTAGAGAATTAAACTTCTAATAGCTTCCTATCTTAGAAGGTTCGGTCTAAGTTAATAGCTATACCGCTTCGCTTTATTAGGTTTCTTCTTCTACTATTATAGTTAGCTATTTCTACCTACTAGATAGTTAAGGTATTAAATAGGGTCTAGGTCTAATAGGTTATTTAGCCTCGTTTAGAGTTTATACTTAAGATAGGAAAGAAGAAGTTAGAATAAAAGATAATAGTTTATTTATATTAATAGATAAGAATTAATCTAAATTTAAATTAACTATAAGAAGAAAAGACTATTTAGGAGATTTATAGTTATTATATATTAATTTAATTTTCTTAAATCTATAGAATCTATAGCTTTATATTTCTATAGATTTACTAATTTATAAATTTATAAATCTATAGAATCTATATTTACTAAGATCTATAGATCTATAGATCTATTATATAACTTTTTATTCTCTAATTATAAGGTCTATATTATATTCTTTATTAAAGCTAGTAATAGACTCTATCTTATATATTTTTATTAGCTATTATTCTATAGTTCGTATATAATTTATAATATCTAATCTATATAAATAGTATAACTATCTCTTAATAAAACGTTTATTCTTATTATATAGAATCTTAGATAGGAATATATTATAGATAACTACTAATAACTATATAAAAATTCTATTATTACTTATTCTCTTAAATATATCTAATATATAATTAGTTTTATACTAATAATTATTATAATTAAGAAGTCTTATTAGTAGTATCTTCTATTTATAGTAGTAGAGATACTCTACTATAATATTTAAAAGATTTAGAGTATTATACTTAAATAGACTATTATACTCTAGTTTCTTTTACTAAAGGTTTTACTAAAGGACTAGATAAATAATTTTTAGTAAAGATATATAGTTAGTAGATATTAATATAAAAAAGCTAGTTAAGAATAAAAGATAGATATAAAAAAGCTAGTTAAGAATAAGAGATAGATATAGTAAATAGAATACTAGTATTATTATAGATAATTTTTATACTATAGATAGTAGTATTAATATATTAACTTTTTACTACTACTATTAGTCTTCTAACTAGACTCTATAGTTTAGTATTATATATTATTTCTTATCTAGTATCTTAATATTTAAAATATTACCTCGTTATTTATAATTAATAGTATTATATAGCTTTATAGCTTTATTATTATATATAAGATATAAATATAGTACCTCTACTATATATAAACTTTTACTATATTTTATATAAATTTTCTAAAGAGACTTCTACTATATAAATTTAAATAAATAAGATATTTAAAGATATTTAAAGATATTAATATAGAAATTAAATCTACTATATTATTCTTATTTTTATAAAATTTAATAGTTTAAAGAAATAAATATACTATTTTAAAAGAAGTATATAGAAGTATATAGACCCTTTAGAAAGATAAATAAATAAGTAAATAAAATAAAATAAATAGGTAAATAAAATAAAATAAATTAGTAAACAAAATAAAATAAATTAGTAAATAGAATAAAATAAAATATATAAAAGAGATAGTAGTAAATAGCTATTTAGAATTAAAGCTCGTCTTAGTACTAGATTAGATTAAAGTAAAGTAGTTAAATAAAATAAATATCTACTTTAGTAATAAATTAAATAAAAGCTATTTTACTTAAAACTATTTAAAATTATTACTAGCTAGTTAATTAATTTTATATAAATTAAAATAAGAGTATAATTACTTAAAGATATTTTCTAGTCTAAGTTAATAAATAAAAGTATTTTAAAATATCTTAACTAAGATCTATAGATAAATATTAAATAGTTTAATTATATAATAATTAGGGAACTTTCCTAATTTTAATATAAAAACTTTACTAGCTCTCTCTTTCTCTTACTCCTATATTACTATCTTAATTACTAAAATATTTACTAGCTATTTAGATCCTCTATACTCTACTAAGAACTTAAAGAAATAAATATCTAGATTAGTATTATTAATTATTTATTATAGTCTTATATTCTAATTACAAATAAAAATCTTATTTAATAAAGTTAAGATTATATTACTAGTTAGTTATATTCCTATATTAATACGGATATACTATACTAAGCGCCTAGAAAAGAACTTTACTATTAAAGATAAGAAGATATAATATTCTAGTACTATCTAATTCTACTATCTTCTTATCTTCTAATTCTAGTTCTCGTAGCTTCTTCTTTAAATATCCCTTCGCTTTCTTAGAAATATTATTAATAGTAATAATTATAAGGTGGGGAAGCGCCTGCGGGTGGAGCGCGCTAGGAAATCTCTTCGGATTAAGGTTTGATCGTCCAGAGGTACCTTA
>JASJFT010000208.1:0-79411 GCA_030770425.1 Darksidea phi | reverse complement strand
TTCTATTAAAATAGTACTAGTAATAGATTAAGTAGTATCTATAGTAGGCTTCTTATACGTTTATAAGTTATACCTAGATTCTCTATAGTATATATAGTATACTAAAGCCTATTAGCTTATACCTAATTATATAGTAACTTAATATCTTTTATTCTTCTACTACTACTTAGTAGTCTTTTAAATAATAATAGTCTCTCTCTCTACCTTAATTAGGATATTCTACTTCTAGATTCTCTTCTTTTTACGCGCTCTATATATTATAGCGGTCTTAATTACCTTCTCTAGGCTCGTAATTCGTTTATATATAAGTATAGCTTTATAAGCTATTATCTTAGTATCTTTTCTTAGCTAATTAATAGCTATAATAATAGAAGTAGGTAATAAGCTCTTATATCTACGTACGCGCTTATAAATTAATATTAATTAAGCCTCTACTTTACGCGTATTACTTAGTATTCTAGCCTCCTATATAATCTTTAGTAGGGCTACTAGTAACGGCGTCCTTAGCTTAATATTAAGCTTTAAGATTACTACCTCTAAATTATATAGAACTAGACTAGTACCTTAAAAGCTTATATAAATATTCTCCTCTATAATAGTCTTATTATAGGCTATATAGAAGGTAAATAGAAATTTAAGCTTTATAATATAGTTAATATAATTATAAATTAGACTATTAATTTAATCCCTATACGCGTACTTTAATAGCGAGAAATAGTCTATATTAAGTAACTATAGGAGGTATAATAAATAAGCTAGTATATAAAGAGTATAGATTTTATTCTTCTTATAGAGGTCCTAGAATTTCTTCGAGATATAACTACTATAGCTATTAAGAATTAGTAACTAGTATATATCTATTCTACGATCTATTATATATCTAATAAAATACTTTAGCTAGGTAACTTCTAGATTATTATTTATTTAGCCGTTATTACTAATACTAATAGTCTAATCGTCTAGTATATTATTACCCTCGTACTAGATAGAGAGGTAGTACTAGCTAGCGAAGATAATAAAGGGCGGAATAGTCTATCTAGTAGCGTTAATTCCCTATATTATAGTAACCTACTTACGATTATCTAGCTAGATAGCTTTAGCCTACCCGCGTTTCTCTAAGCTAATAATAACTAATTATACTAATATCTTATCTATTAGAAAGCTAGCTTCGTCGAAGTTATAGATATTCTAATTAGTAATACCCTAGGTAGTCTTAGTATACGCTACTAGGTTAAACTAGGTTTAAATAGTATTAGGATTCTTATAGAGAGCTCGCTATCGATTATAAGGTCGATTAAATTATATTCTAAGGCTATTAATTTAGTTAATAAAGTTTCTAGACTACTACTTATCTACCTACTTAGCGCTATATATAGTAAGTAGTCTATTTATTATATCTTATATAGCCTCTAATATAGGGGTATATTCTTACGAATCTAGGTCGAGTATATAGTTAATAACTACCTCCTTCTTTAGCTTAGAAAGCTTCTTTAATTTAGACTAGTAATCGCGTCGCGTAGTAATTCTAGTATATTAACGATAGAGTATCGTTTTAGAGACGTTAAACGTTACTATAGTATAATTAATACTTTTAATCTAATTTCTATTAATAGCTAAGATAGCTAGGGAGATATCTACTTCGTTATAGGGTAATTAAATAGTAGTTAGTTAAGCTATAAGAGTTAATAGGTAACGTATTATAAAAAGTTAGTAGGGTTCGCTACTCGCTTATATTCGCCGCTTACTTATAAAATATATTAAGGGAAAGCTAGAAAGAAGGGCTATAAAAGGTACTAAAGTAGAAACTACTTATAAAAGCTAGAAAGGTAATAGACTTAGGTTAGAAATAAGTAAACGACTTACTCTTCTAGTTATAAGACCCTAGGACTAAGTATAATTAACTAGAAGTTATAATAGCTAAGGTAGTCTTCTAATTAACTAATAGTAGAATTGGTATATTAAAGCTATCCTAAGATAGTACTATAAGGGTATAAGAACGGGGGGTTCTTATACCCGAATAGGACTTAGCGTACTAAATAAGCTAACTAACTATTAGGCTAATCCTTAGAATTACCTAATCTACTAACTAAAATAGAAAATAAGTAAAATAACTAGGTTATCTAGGGAACGGGCCGTAATATTACCTCTCTTTTAGAATAAGGTCTTATCCTTAAGGGCCTTAGTAAACGAATAATTAAGAAAAAACGCTTTTAGGGGAGGAGGGGGAGAGAGAAGAGATTAAAGAGGATAGATAGATACTTCTATCTACTACTTCCTACTCGAAAAATAATTTAACTAGTACCCTCTAGATTATTCTTAAAGTATATTAACGTTATATAACTCTATATATATCTACTTATTTTACTATATAAATTATTATTTAAAAAATATTTTTCTAATATATATACTATATAACGCGCTTAAATATATCTAAAGGGCGTTATAGAATATATAAGAAGATAATAGTAACTTAGTTTTCTATATTATCTAGGAATTATATATACGCGGCTTTACTAGAAGATAAGACTTACTTCTTCTACGTTTCTACTCGTAATAAAGCGAGGCTATAGAGGGGTACTCTAAGTTTAGAAGTAATTACTATAGACTTTAGGTATTATACTACCTATTTTAGTAGACTATAAAGGAAAGATATTCTAGACTTAAAGGTAACTATTATAAGCTCTAGATATTATACTACTTATTTTAACGGGCTATAAAGAACTAGGACCTATACTTAGTACTAGTAATTTTTCTAAGTTTCTACCTTAACTAGTACCTTATCTTTAGACTAGGGGCTAAAAAACTCGTTTTATAGTACGGCCTCTAATTATTAAACTAATTATTTAGATAGATCTAGCTTATTAGGGTACTTATTATAAAAAAAATTTACTTTTTAGACTATATTTATAAAATTACTTACTAGATAATAGATTAGATTTAGATCGTAGTCTATCTATTTTATTTAATAGTAGAGCTTACTATAGATAATTTAACTATTAAAGATATAAACTACTAGCTACTTAGAATACCTATTTACTTCTATAGCTAGTTCTTTAGGAAGTACTTAACTAGATAATAGATCTTATATAGCTTTATATAATCTATTTATATAGAAAATATTATATATCTTTATATAAAAGGGTAACTAAACTATATAAAAGCTATATCTTTAGCTAATAATAAGATAAGATCTATATATTTACTAGTCTAATTTTAGACTTAGTCTTAAGATAGTAAATCCCTTAGATATAATATAGACTTAATCTTCTATATCGAAATCTAGAGAATAGTATTTTTTATTAGCTTATTAGCTCTAGACTTTTTAAACTACTACGATATTAGCTTAGATATAATCGCGAACCTATTAGACTATATTAACTTAAGTTTTTATAAACTCTTAGGCTATCTATATAGTTATATTATCTAGTAATTTAGAAGATTTATAAATATATTCTTATTAGTCCTAATAATAGTAAGTCTTATAGCTAAATTTAATCTTAAATAGAAAAAATTCTATTATATTATATAGAAGAATTACTTAGGTCTAGTCTATATTAGGTAGAAGATCGGACTAGTTATTCTAATAGAAGTTTATAAAGAAGTATAATCGTTAATTTAGCTATTAATTAAAAATTTCTATATTACTATTAGTTTATAGATAGTAAACTATAGATAGTAGTTAACTAATTTTTATAAATTTATATAATTCTTTTATAAAGTCTAATACGAACTATAGATTTTAATTTAAGATTATAGTATATAGAGGATTAAAGACTTACTATATATATATATAATAGAGAGTAGCTATATCTTTAGTAATAGTAGTCTTAAAGTAGAGTAATAAGAAAGTATATTTTAATAATCTATATATTACTATAAATATATTATTATATTTCTTATAGTTCTTTAGAAAGCTTTTAAAGTCTATAAAGACGTCTTCTTATATTCTCTTAAGTATAAAGAGTAATTTAAGAAGACTTAAAATCTTATCTTAAAACTTATAACTTTATTAGTACTACTTATAATTTTTTATATAATATTTTATATCCTTATTTATTATACTCTAATAGTATAGGTCTCTTAGAAGTCTAATAGTTTTCTTTATACTTAAGTAAGTAATAATCTATATAGTATATACTACCTAAATAAAATAGGTCTTAAAGAACCCTACTTTAGATATTACTAACTTCTCTTTTTAGAGAAGAAGTCTAGATAAGGTTAAGAATAGATACTTACATTCTTAATAAGCTAACTTTTACTCTAATTTAAGTATAATATATATACGATTTTTATAAAGTATATAATTAAGAAGTAAGTAAGAATAAGTTTTAATTTTATACTTAGGATTCTAGATATAAATAATAACTATTAAGATAGCTATTATAGTAAAGGTCTATTTAAAGAGAATAAAAATATAAGTTCTAATAGCTTTATCTTTTTTCTTCTAAGTTTTTAACTCTTTTTATTTTTAAGAAAGAATATTTATAATAATATTAATAGTTCTAGAGTAATAATAAATAGTATAGTAATAGTATTACGCCGATATTAGTTATACGTCTCGCTTAGTCTAGTAGACTAAGCGAGCCTACTCTATAATATCTTCGTATTAATATATCTATTATTCTATACTACCCTTAGTATCGTTACCGATACTAAGTACGGTATTCTTTTACCTATTGGTTAGCCTAGTAGTATAGAGCTAGCGCCCTTATAATAGTATCGGTAATGATAATAGAGTCTTAATTCGAATCTAGATTACGTTAATTTAATTTTATAAATTATTATATAGATTCGTCTAAACTCTATCTAGCTACTAGTACGCGTTTACGCGTCTCGTTAATCGGCCGAATACTTACTACGATGGCGCGTTAGATTAAGTAGTCTATTATAATAGGACGGGGACTACTATAGATACTAGAGGACTAATAAATACGTAAAAGGCTCGGGGACGAGTCTTAGGAAGAAGGGAGATAGTATTATACCGATATTAGTTATACGCCTCGCTTAGCCTAGTAGACTAAGCGAGTCTACTCTATAATATCTTTATATTAATATATCTATTATTCTATACTACTCTTAGTATTGTTACTAATACTAAGTATAGTATCCTTTTACCTATTAGTTAGCCTAGTAGTATAGAGCTAGCGCCCTTATAAATAGTCTATAAGCTTCTTAATCTAATAAGTCTATTATAGGATTAGTTTATACTTAGTTAAGAAATATTCTAGTATTTAGTAATTAGTAATAATTTAAAAGGGTTTATTTAGTTATAATATTATAAGCTAAGTTCTCTATTTATTTAATTCTTTTATAATTATAAGTATCTTCTTATTATAAATCTTATAGTTTATTTTTATAAACTTTATTATCTTTATAAAGTAGACTATAGATTATTAGATTCTATTATCTTAGAACTATATAAAAATATCTACTAGAATATTATTACTTATATTAGTTTCTATATAGATTCTATAGTAGAACGAGTAATATCTTATAATAATATCTAAATATAATAATATCTTACTTTTCTTAAATATAACTTACTCTTTAGATCTAAAGGTATAGAATTTTTTCTTTTATAGTAGTTTAATAAGTAGATAGACTATATAACTATAGTCTTTTAACTACTTATAGTAGTAGTTATAAAAGTCTAAATAAACTTATAGTTCTTTTAAGATTATAAATTTCTTTAAGTCTTTAATAACTATTATCTTATTAAGGTTTATATAAATCCCTTTAGTATTAATAATAAAATTTAAAAACTTTACCTTAATAACTATAAACTCGCTCTTTTTAATATTAATCTATAGTCTAGTCTTTCTAAACTTATTTAGAATTTTACTTATATATTTCTTATACTTAAGAAGATCTTTTAAGTAAATTAAAATATTATTTATATAAGTAGTAGTTAAGCGTTCTACTCTTTTTATATATAGTTAAAATTTTAGTACTAGTCTTTAGATATATATAGTTTATCGTTAAGTAGAAAAACTCCCCTATAATAGTATAGTTATGTAATATAGCTTTTTCTTAGGAAAAAAAATAAAATATAAGTAGTATAAATCTTATTAATTTTATTCTTAAGTACTTAATTAATATAATATTAAAAAGTTACTAGTCTATTATATAGTCTAAAAGATAGAATATAATATTTATAATTTCTATATTTTATTTTAAAAGTTATAAGATTTTCTATATTAAGGTTTAGTCTAATATAATAAAAGACTTAATATACGTTTAATTTAGTAAATACTTTTACTTTAAAAAGTTATATTAGTATTTTTTTAATTAAGAGGATAATTATAATATTCTTCTTCGTAACTATATTAATTTTTTAGTAGTTAATATAAAACCTCTACCCCCCTTCTAGCTTTTTAGTAAATAAAATAAGTAAGATAAAATTAATATTATTAATTATAATAAAGTCTTTTTTTAGATACTCTTCTAAGTAAGCTTTTAGTAACTTTAGATATTTAAGAGATATATTATAAAGTAAACTTATATTAAGTTTACTTATATTATTCTTAAGAATAATTTTATTATTATTTTTTTAATATATAGGGGTATAAAGTTAAAATCTAAAAATTATATAAATAGGTATAACTATTAAACGGGGTCCGGGCCCGATAGGTTGTTTGGCCTCGTTTGGGGTTTATACTTGAGATAGGAAAGAAGGAGTTAGAATAAGTAGATAATAGTTTAATTACGTTAATAGGTAAGGATTAATCTAGATTCGAAATTAACTATAAGAGAAAACTATCTAGGAGATTCGTAGTTATTATATATTAATTTGGTTTCCTTAGATCTATAGGATCTATAGCTCTACGTTCCTATAGATCTATTAATCTATAGATCTATAGCTCTATAGATCTATATTTACTAAGTTCTATAGATCTACTAATCTATTATATAACTTCCTAGTAAAGCCGTCCGTACTAATTATTATTTATACTATAGTCGTAGTCGTCGTATTCCGTATTAGAGCTAGTAATAGGTTTAATCTCTAGTAGCTTCTCTTACTACTATTCTATAGTATATATTTGGTTCGTAATACTATCTCCCCTCTCTAAACCTTCGGCTTGGAGGTTGTTTCGGATCCGGTATTCGGCTATATTAGCGTTAGCTTAGAATCTTCTCGAGTTATACCCTTCTTTCTCTATAGTTTCTCGTAAAACTAAAGAACGTCTTACGCTTACTAACTATATTAGTCGTAATAGTTCTAAAATATTTTTTTACCCTCGGTATAGTAGGCTAGGGACGCCCTACGTTATCTCTCCTAATAAAAGTAAATACTACGAGGCTTATATTCGTATAAACGTACGAAATTCGTATTAGTTATCGGGGGTTTCTATAGCTAAGTATCTATTTTTAACTATAACTTATATATATAGGCTTATATATATTAGGGCGATTCGTTAACCGTTCGTAAGAGAAACTTTAAGCTTAGTTATAGGCGGCTAAAGAGTATCGTAAGGAACTACTTCGTTATATAGCCGAATTTAGTTAAGAGTTATCTAATATATAGGTAAGGGTTTAATATTTAAAGAAATAGAAAGAGTTTCTTAATAAGAAGGTGGCTGGATAGTCTCGCGCCCTTAAGGCTAAACTTAATACTAAGGAGGAGGAGCTTCGGCGGCTAGGGTAGTAGGAGGATCTAGAGGCCTCTCTAATCGCTCTAGACGTCGCTCGTAACGTCGTAGATAATATCGCTCTTCCTAGTTCGTTAAACGCCTCGTACTACGCTACGGGTAGTACTAGTCTTCTCGACTTACCGTAAGGCGAACTTACCTTATCTCTAGGTTTCCTTTAGGATTACGGTTTTAGTACTCCGCAAGCTTCTTAGGATAATTAAGATTATCTTTAGGTTCCTAGGTTTGTTTCTATAGTCTCCTATTCTTATCTATTCCTTACTATTAGATTAAGTAATAGTTTTTTCCGTTTCTAACGTTTTTATCTAGGATTTCTTCTACTTTTTATTCTTCGTTATCTTCTCTATATATATCTACTTCGTATATTACTAGTTTAGTATCCTATAGTACTTTTTCTAGTAAACTAATATAAAACGTAGGATGGATTTTTATTTATAGGGGTAGTCTTAGTCGATAGTTTATAGGTAAGACTTATTTTTTAATCTTATAGGGTCCGATCTTAGTATAGTCTAGTTTACTATTAGGTTGCTTACTCTTAATATTTTTTTATAGTAACTATACCTTTTCTCCCTCTTTAAAAGCGGGTACTTCCTTTCGCTTCTTATCGTAG
The DNA here is from genome assembly GCA_030770425.1 of Darksidea phi. NCBI lineage: Eukaryota > Fungi > Ascomycota > Dothideomycetes > Pleosporales > Lentitheciaceae > Darksidea > Darksidea phi. The sequence goes on along the minus strand of JASJFT010000208.1, from coordinate 71,152 downwards.
TACTTACTTATTCTATTTTAAAGGAATTCTACGTCCTCTTTAAGCTATTAGTACGTTTATAGAATAATTTTTACTATTTCTTCTTTATTTTAGCTATAAGACTAAAGTTATCTCGGTTCTTTATATATTTCTAGTTCGATTCCGTAGTTCGTAAAGAAAGGTATTATCTTTATTACGCTATATTACGAACTATTATACGTAAATTATACTATAGGTAAAAGTATAACCTAATTATTCTAGTAGTAGTTTAGATAATATCTAAGGTATTATTCTACTATTTAATTTATTTATTCTATTAGTCCGTCTATCTACGGATAGTACGCGGTTAATATACTATATTTTATTTCTAGTTTAGCTATAAGAGTTTACTAAAACTTTACTATAAACTTAATATCTCTATCTAAGATAATTTTATCTAGTATTCTATATTTACTAAATATATATCTTAGTAAGGTATAGGTAAGTTATTCTACTATATTTCCTTTATCTATATATAGAATAAAGTAAGTATACTTTATAAACTTATCTACTACTACTAGTATAGTATTATAAGATACTCCTATCGTTAGTTCCTTAGAACGCGGTAACTACGTAATAAAGTCTATAGTTATAACCTTCTATAGCCCTTCTATATTTTCTATTAGTTATAGTATTCCGTAGGGTATATATCTAGTATACTTATTACGGTAATAGTCTATATATTCTAAAAGTACCTAGGTAACCAACTATCTTACGTATAGAAAATAGTACGTCCTTATTAGTCGTTTAAGAGTCTTTTCTACTCCTTAGTATCTATATACTAGTACCTCGTAGTATTATCTAATAAATTCTTTTCGTATTACCTTAGGTACGTAGGCTTTTTAGAATATATAGATAATTCCGTTTTTTTCTTAGATTACTTCTTAAATTTCGTTCTATTTGTCTATTACTTCCGTAGTAGCTATACGGATCTATTACGTCTAGTCGTTTCCTTTTAGTTTAAGTATTATTTCTCGTATTCCTACTAATTTTAGGCGATTATAAGTAATCGTTCCGTCCGGCTATAGCTTAAGAATTACTACGCTGGGTTTCTCCGTTCCCTAGTAATCGGGTCTCCTACTAAGCGCGTCTACTCGTTTATTTTCTAATTCTTTAGTATATATAATCTTAATATCGTAAGTTATAAGGGTTTATACCTATCGTATTTATCTTCTAATTAGAGGTTTATTTATTAAGAATCCTATTAGATTCTTATAGTCTATATAGATTATAATAGAGTATTTAGATCCTTATAGGTTAGATCTCTATTTCTTTAAAGCTTCGATAATTACTAATAACTCTTTATTATAGATATCGTAGTTAAGCTCGGCTAGTAATATTTTTCGTAAGAAGTAGTATACTAGTCTAAGGTTATCTTTATTATCTTTCTATAGTAATACTACTCCTATCGTATAGTCTAATACATCCGTTTCGATAATTAAGGGTTCTTTAGGGTTATATATCTTAATTACGGGTTCCTTAGTAAATTATTCTTTAATCTTCTTAAAAGCTTATTAGTACTCTTTCTTCTATTCGAAGGATTAATCTTTCTTCGTAAGTTACGTAAGTAATACCGTCGTTATACTCTATTACGGTATTAGTTTTCGATAGAAGTTATAGAATTCTAGGAACGATTATAGTTCCTTAAGGTTCTTCGACGTCGGCTATTCCTTAATTTTTTTAATCCGTTATAGGTCTACTTTAATTTCTCCTAGTCTAATAATAAATCCTAGAAACTCTATTTCTTATATATAGAATTTATATTTTCGTAGATAAAGGTATAATTATACTTTCTTAAGTATCTATAGAACCTTCTTTATATATTCTTTATATTCTTCTTCTATTTCGGAGTAGATTAGAATGTCGTCGAGGTACGCTATTACGAACTAGTCGAGGTAGTTTCGTAAAATATTATTAATTCGTTTCTAGAATATCGCGGGTATATTAGTAAGTCTAAAGGGTATTACTTAGTACTCGTATAGTCCTTTCTTAGTTCTAAAAGCTATTTTCTATTCTTCGTCTCCCTTAATTCGTATCTAGTAGTATATATTTCGGATATCTAGTCGTATAAACTATTTAGCTTTTCTCAATCGATCTTATATCTCCGATATTAGAGGTAAAGGGTACCGATTTTTAATCGTAATATCGTTAAGTGTTCGGTAATTAATATATAGTCGTAGTTCTATAGTACTCTTCTTAGGTACGAAGAGAACCGGGTATCCTATAGGTAAATTCGAATATCGAATATATCCTTTCGTAAGGTTATCTTCGAGGTACTTTATTATAATCTTTTCTTCTTCCTCGGTTAACTTGTAGATTAGTCCGAATCCTAGAGTCTTTCCCTCTTATAGTAGGATTGCGTAGTCCTAGGACTAGTACTAGGGTAGGCTTTTCTCTAGTTCCGTAAATAATTCTTCCTATCTTTTATATCGTTCTAGAATATTATTACTTTCTTCTTAGGTCGCTCCTAGATTCTATCGTAGGAATAATACTTATTAGCTTATCTATCGGATCTAAGGATTAGCTTCTTATAGCTACGGTATTCCTAGAATTATATCTTAGTTATCCGATATCTTAATTATATTAAGTATTTCGTTTTCTTTTTTCTATCCCTATAGGCTAAGTTTACCTTTAGTTTTATATATCGTAGGTTCGTTAAAGGGTTCTCCTTTAATAGTATATACGACGCTAGGGTATCGTTTCTTCTATTAGGGGATCTTCTTCCTTCGGACGAAGTCTTTACTAATAAAGTTTCGAGTAGCTCTACTATTAATTAAAGTAATAATTTTCTTTCCTTAGTAGGTTCTATAGAGGTAGATATAGTCCTATCCTCTAGTTCCTTAAATTCTTATCTTCTTTGGCTAATATTTCGTATTAATCTTAGTTTAGACGTACTTCGGATATTTATTCTCTAGGTATTCGTACTATAGTCTTCCTAAGATATAATTTAATAGTAGAAGTAGTCCTAGTATAATTCTAATATATCCCTTTCGTCGCTAATTCTCGGATCGTTACTATCTATATACTACTTCTAGTATAACTACTTAGGTAATTCTTTTATTATAGTCCTTTACTAGGTAGTAGTTATTTTTTTACTTTACTTTCTTATAGAGTCTATATTCTTTTTATACGTACGAGATCTATATAATCTCGAAGTATACTAGGTATCTTATCTTATATCGTAGGTCGTCCTCTAGATCGACCTTATATCTTTAATTATTATACTTTATAGAGGTTATTCGTACGGGAATCTATTATTCGATTACTATATACTATAGTTATTCTTTATTAACCGTCTTCGTAATATACCGTATTTCTTTCTAAGTTTCTTAGTTAGGTATAAGATCTATAATAATAAAGTTCTATTCGACCTACTATTTAAAATCTTTAAACGGTCGATATATCGGATAAGATCTAGACTATTCTTCGTAGATCTCTTATATTATTATAGGTATCGTAGTTTTCTCTATAAACCGTAAGGCTTAAGTATAAGTCGTGTCGAGTTCTAATACTAGTCTTATTTCTTCTTTAGATAGTCGAATTATCTATAGGTATCTAGCATTCTTATATATCGTAACTAGATTTTTATCTTCTAGTTCTAAGGACTTATTACTATTATTAACTATTTATAACGGCGTATCTAGGGCGTTATCGAAGTCTTCCTACTCTATAGATAAGTCTTCCTCGGGTACTTCTTCTTATACTTCTGGCGAGAACGAAACTCTTCTCTAAGACTCCCGAGTCGTAGCTACCCGTTATTTCTATAGCTAATAGCTAGTATTTAACTTAGCTTCGTAGTACGTCTTATACTAGTCGCGTATATAAGTTATCTAATATATAGTATTATATTCTTATATCGTAGCTACTCTATCCCTTTTACCCTACTAAGCGTATTAGGGTTTTTCTTTCCTTAGACCTAACCTATAATCTTTTACTAGGTATCCTTACTTCTCGTATTTAAAGTATACTTGCTTCTTATAGAGCTCTTATTTCTTAGGGTTCTATTTCCCTTTTTTATACTCTAGACTAGCCCCTAGGACTATTACTTCTAGCCTATAGTACTTTTCTTCTTTCTTCTTTTCGTAGAATCCGACCTTCCCTTTTCTTTCTAAGTTCTAGAGGTAGAGATTATCGTCGATCTTAATAGCTTGTTTAATTAATCCTCTTATAGTCTAGGGTCGTTCTATCCGAATTATCTCGTAACGGATATAGTCTTTTAGTCCTTCGTAGTATCGTAATATAAGGGCTACTTCTCCCTATTAGATCTTAGTAGCGAGTTGTTTAAACTTAGACGTATAGGTCGTAGCGGATTTCGTCTATCTAAGGCGCGTAATTTTTTATTCTACTAGTCTTTCTAAGTCGATATCTTTAAAGATAATATATAACTTATTCTTAAAGTACTCGTAACTCGAGAAGATAGCCTTCGTTTTATCGCTTCGTTAGGCTTCGGGTAGTTGTAGTTATTTATTTAGATACGTTTCGAACTAAGTAATAGTCTTTCCTATAAACTAAGCTACTATAAACGATACTTTATTACTCTCCGTAGGTAGCTTTATCCTATTAAGGTTAAGGTAGATTACTATATTAGCTAGAAATCCCCTAAGCTTCGATCTCGTTCTATCGAACTTCTCTAGTTCTCTAAGCTTTAATAGTTTACTTATATACCTCTAAAGTTAGGTAGTTAACTCCGTAAGCTAGGCTTCTAACGTATCTTCCCTCTTCTTAAATATATACTAATTCTTAATAACTCTTTCGAAGTTTTCCGTAGTTATACTACCTTCTAGGGAACTGAATTCCCGGTAGCTTCCTACTTCTAAGGGTTCGCCTTGAGTTAGCGGCTACGCCGCTCTACTTTATCGGGTTCCTTCTCCTACTATCGTAGTTAGCCGTTCCTACCTACCGGATAGTTAAGGTATTAAACGGGGTCCGGGCCCGATAGGTTATTTAGCCTCGTTTGGGGTTTATACTTAAGATAGGAAAGGAGGAGTTAGAATAAGTAGATAATAGTTTAATTACGTTAATAGGTAAGGATTAATCTAGATTCGAAATTAACTATAAGAGAAAACTATCTAGGAGATTCGTAGTTATTATATATCAATTTAGTTTTCTTAGATCTATAGGATCTATAGCTCTACGTTCCTATAGATTTACTAATCTATAGATCTATAGCTCTATAGATCTATATTTACCAAGCCCTATAGATCTACTAATCTATTACGTAACTTCCTAGTAAAGCCGTCCGTACTAATTATTGTTTATACTATAGTCGTGGTCGTCGTATTCCGTATTAGAGCTAGTAATAGGTTTAATCTCTAGTAGCTCCTCTTACTACTATCCCGTAGTATATATTTGGTTCGTAATAATAACCCTCTACCCGAGTTATATAAAAGCGTTAATCGTATTATTTTATATAATTCGCGCGTTTAATAGTATAAATAGACGTAGTAGCCCTTTAGATATATAATTATTATATACTACTTAGATTATCTTAAAGGCTAAACGGCGGAACTACTAAGCTTCGATTGGAACTAGTAGCTATAGGATATTTCTACGAAATAGCTAGGTATTAAGAGTCTATATATAAGAATACTAAGTACTTCCTTTATTTCTTTCTTAAGTCTATCTTACTTCCTAAATATAAGATAACTTCTTATACTATTTTTATAGATTACTACTTTATTTTACTTTAGTCTATAGGTATACCTATATATAGTACTATTTTCTATAATAATACTATCTAAGTCTATACCTACGTCTATACCTATACCTAAAAATATCTAAACTATAAACTTAATAATATTATTAATTATAATTATATATTCTAGAAGAAAGAATATAGTAAACTTATAATTATAAAGCTATAACTTATATATATAGAGGGTTAGTTCGTATATCTACTAAATATACTATAAATAGTATAGGTTTATTAGCTTAGTATCTACTTAATATACGTTAAGGTAGATAAGAATAATAAAAAGAACTTTCTTAAATAGTAGCTATTAAGACTAAGCTAGTTTACTAAGAATCTTAAAGTTTAATAGAATAATAAAGTAGTAAATTTTCTAAAGAGAAATCTCTAAATAAAGAAGAGTATAGAGTATATAGTAAAGGTACTTTAAGCTATTTACGGGTTTTAGGATATAAAGAAGATTAAAGAGATAAAGATAAAAGTAATAAAATAATAAAGGGTCGAAGTAGAGAAGAAGTTAGTAATATAGAATAAGATTAATAGAGGCTATTCGATTTATATATATAGATTTAAAAGATAGTAGAAAAGAAGAGAAGAAATAGTTATTAGTATTTCGTAGTAGTTACTTAGTATTAATATAGCGGAAATTATTATAGTATACTAGTTCTTTCTTATACTTAATTACTTAGTAAGACTAAATAAGAGTATATAATAGAATATTATATAAAAGAGTTTATATAACGGTCTAAGCTAAGAATAATTTTATAATTAATATTTTTTCTTTTAAAAGATAGCTTATCTAAGTTAATTTTTAAAAAGTAGTCTAGAATAACTCCTATATAATCTTTATAAGAGAGTTTCTCTATTATTATATCTTATATATCTTATTCTACTAAGTCTTTTAATTATTTATTTTTAATTAATAAATTAACTTTATATAGACTAGTAGCTTCTAATATAATTTTTTTCTTATTTATAAGCTTCTATATATTAGAAGGCTTAAGAAAATATATATTAAATTTATTACTAGTAACCTATCCTAGTAGATTATTAGGAATAGATATTATAATCTTTTTGTTTTTATTATTTTTTTAGTAACTTTATTAGTATTTCTTAGATTTAATATTTCTAAAATTATTATTAATATTATTATTTATATTCTTTTATATTTCCTTAGAAGTAGTTTACTAGTTCTTTATTATCTATAGTAGGGCTTTAATAAACTTATAGATCTTCTCTTAGAAGATTATAAAGATTTTAATAAAAATTTCTAAACTAAGTATTAAATTCTTTTTAAATAAGTAGATCTTCTTCTATACTTTAATCTATTAATTAATTAAATTATTATAATATAAAGTATTATTTTAGTATTCTAGTTCTAGCTTTAGATTTAGCTTCTCTATAATAATTAGATTATATTTTATTTACTTTAGAGTATTATTTAATTAGTATAAAGTTTAGTTATAATAGTTAATTAAGAACTAGATTTATTTAAAGAATTTTCTTTTAAATATTATATCGTAATATCTAAGTTTATAGAAGAGGAACTAGATAAATATATTCTTTTTCTAGATTAATAGATTAGTTTAGATAGCTATATTAACTAAATAACTATATTTTCTATTAAATCTATTAAGAGGGATTAGTTTCTTTAGTTAATAGAAGATAGACTTTAGCTTTTTCTTTACTACCTTTAAATATTTAGAGTAGACTAATAAGTATATACTAGTATTATTATCTACTAATTCTCTTAGCTATATAGCTAGACTATTTATTATAAGTTAAATAAGAAGTATAAATAATTTTAAATTAACGAGCTACGGTATCTTAATAAGCTATTAATAATTAAAGAGTTTAATTACTCCTATATAGACCGCTAAAAAGAAGCCCTTCTCTAGTAGCTTTTATTTTTTAATATTATAGAGAAGATATTAGAGTTATACTTTAAACTACTCTTCTCTTTATATAAAAAGTCTAAATAAACTTCTTCCTCTAAGTTATTAGAAAAGATAATATTAACTTTTTATAAAAATAAAATTAGTACTTATAGTACTAGTCTAGGTAGTAGAAATATAATCTAGTATAAATTAGGCTTAAGCGACCTAGATTATAGCTATCTATTTAAGGCGAACCTCTACCCTTCTAAGTTAGAAGTAGCGGGGGTATAAATATCTAGCTAGCCCTAAATAGAGATAGTTTCTTAAGGAATATAGTCGAGGTCTAGTAGAACCCGACGTAGTATAGAGTTTAGACTAGCTAAGAGTATTCTAGATTAAAGAAGGGATATAATCTATTATAAAGCCCCTTCTCTTTATAAAACTCGCCCCTAAGTCCCTAGTCTAGTCTAGTCTAGGCTCGGCCCTAAGTTAGTAAGAGAAAATTATAGGGTTAAAAAAATTAGTCTATAATAATATTATTTTATAGGATATACTAGTAGATTATATAATCTAGTAGTATACTAGACTATAATATATATAGTACTTATTAGCTACCTAGATCTTTTTTTTAATAATAACCCTCTACTATAATTCATTTTAGTCTAGTAAGTTTTCTCCTTTTTATAGCTTATAGACCTTTAGGCCGATTTAAACTAATCTAGTCCTAATTAATCTTCTTAGTATTTCTTTAGCTCTTATTAAGTTCCTTTATTCTACTTTATAGCTTACCTAGATTCAACGAATATAATTACTATCTATTAAAACTAGCTAAGATTTTTTTAGACTAGACTATATTATTCTTAAGTACTATTTATAAGAAACTCTTTACTAAAACTAAACTTTATATACTAATCTTATTTTATTCTTATATAATCTACTTTATAAACCTCTATAACGATATTATTAAGAATAAATAGAAATCTCTCTATTTCTATTAATTCTATCTTAAGAAGGACTTCTAGGTATAATCTAAATAAGTTTATATTAAATTAGACTAGATTACTACTAAAGACTAGCTAGATATTCTCTACTACCTTAAGTATAGCTTAGAAGGATAAGACTACTACTAGATAAGTAGTTTTAGGGCGACCTTTAGGATTCTAGACTAATTTAGGGCGTATAGGCTTAAAAAGAAGTAACTAGAATTATAATTAAGATATTACTAATTATTTTACTAAATCTATACCTAATTATAAGTATTTTAAATCTATTAGATTTATTTATAAAGAGTAGACTTTAGGTAAAAAAGACTAGTAAGGAGGTACTTAATTAGTTCCTAGTATAGATATACTAGTCTAATCTAAAATAATCTAAACTAATCTAGTATAGGGTTATATAAGGTAAGTTTATTAACTCTTCTAAGACTCTATTATATTTAGATTCTAGTATTTACGTAGATACTAGGTATTAACGAGGTCTAGGCCTAATAGGTTATTTAGCCTCGTTTAGGGTTTATACTTAAGATAGGAAGAGAAGGAGTTAGAATAAATAGGTAATAGTTTAATTATATTAATAGGTAAGAATTAATCTAGATTCGAAATTAACTATATAGAAGTAAGACTTATCTAGGAGATTTATAGTTATTATATATTAATTTAGTTCTCTTAGATCTATAGCTCTATATCTATAGATCTACTAAGCTATAGCTCTATAGCTCTATTCTAATAGATCTACTAAGCTATTACGTAACCCTTAGATCTATTCTTACTAAGATATAGATCTATTATATAACTTTCTAGTAAAGCTATCTATACTAATTATTATTTATACTATAGTTATAGTCATTATATTTCGTATTAGAGCTAGTAATTAGTTTAATCTTAGGTAGCTCTTCTTATTACTATTCTATAGTATATATTTAGTTTATAATACTATCTCTTCTCTCTAAACCTTTAGCTTAGAGGTTATTCTAGTTCTAGTATTTAGCTATATTAGTATTAGGACCCTATATTAAGAGGCTATTATTATCTATTATAGTATTATATAAAACTTAAGAATACGTTACTCTTATTAATAAAATTCTTTATTATAATTCTAAAATATTTTCCTATAGTTATTATTTATAGTTAAGAATACTATATATTATTTTATTTAAAGATAGTAGATATTATAAGACGTATATTTATACTAATATATAAGGTTCTTATTATATATTTAGTATTTTATTATTAGAAGATTTATCTATATTAAGTAGTAAAACTCGTATATTAGGGCTTATTACTATTAATAAGATCCGTCGACTATATAGAAGAGAAACTTTAATAGTAACTAAAAAAGACTTAAAAGACTTAAAACGAGCTTCTTAATAAGCTAGTAAAGGCTTAAATATAAGTATATTATTTAGAAAAGTAAAGAGTAGTTTTTTATAAGAAGTTAGCGGTATAATCCTAAGTACTAAAAGCTAAGCTAGATAAGAAGGAGACGGAGTTTTAGTAACTAGAGTAATAAGAGAATTTAAAGGTCTCTTTAACTACTCTAAATATTACTTATAATATTATAAATAATATTACTTCTCTTAATTTATTAAACGTCTTTTATTATATTATAGATAATACTAATCTTCTTAACTTATTATAAGATAAACTTATCTTATCTCTAGGTTTCCTTTAAAATTATAGTTTTAGTACTCTATAAGTTTCTTAAAATAATTAAAATTATCTTTAAATTCTTAAATTTATTTCTATAGTTTCCTATTCTTATTTATTCCTTACTATTAGATTAGGTAATAATTTTTTCTATTTCTAATATTTTTATTTAGGATTTCTTTTACTTTTTATTCTTTATTATCTTCTTTATATATATCTACTTCGTATACTACTAGTTTAATATTTTATAGTACTTTTTCTAGTAAGTTAATATAGAATATAGGATAGATTTTTATTTATAGAGGTAGTCTTAATTAGTAGTTTATAAATAAGACTTATTTCTTAATCTTATAGAGTCTAATCTTAGTATAGTCTAGTTTACTATTAAGTTACTTACTCTTAATATTTTTTTATAGTAATTATACCTTTTCTCCCTTTTTAAAAGTAGGTACTTTCTTTTACTTCTTATTATAGTACTTACTTATTCTATTTTAAAGGAATTCTACGTCTTTTTTAAGTTATTAGTATATTTATAGAATAATTTTTACTATTTCTTTCTTATTCTAACTATAAGATTAGAGTTATTTAGATTCTTTATATATTTCTAATTTAATTTTATAATTCGCGAAGAAAGGTATTATCTTTATTATACTATATTATAAACTATTATATATAAATTATATTATAGGTAAAAGTATAACCTAATTATTTTATTAGTAGTTTAGATAATATCTAAGGTATTACTCTACTATTTAATTTATTTATTTAGTTAGTCTATCTATCTATAGATAATAGATAGTTAATATACTATATTTTATTTCTAGTTTAGCTATAAGGGTTTACTAGAACTTTACTATAAATTTAATATCTTTATTTAAAATAATTTTATCTAATATTCTATATTTACTAAATATATATTTTAGTAAGATATAAGTAAGTTATTTTACTATATTTCCTTTATTTATATATAGAATAAAGTAAGCGTACTTTATAAACTTATCTACTACTACTAGTATAGTATTATAGGACGCTTCTATTATTAGTTCCTTAGAATATAGTAACTATATAATAAAGTCTATAGTAATAATCTTCTATAATTCTTCTATATTTTTTATTAGTTATAGTATTCTATAGGGTATATATCTAGTATACTTGTTATAATAATAATCTATATATTCTAAAACTATCTAGATAACTAACTATCTTATATATAAAAAATAGTATATTCTTATTAATTATTTAAGAATTTTTTCTACTTCTTAGTATCTATATATTAGTATCTTATAGTATTATCTAATAAATTCTTTCTATATTATCTTAAGTATATAGACTTTTTAGAATATATAAATAATTCCGTCTTTTTCTTAAATTACTTCTTAAATTTTATTTTATTTATCTATTACTTTTATAGTAGCTATATAGATCTATTAAGTCTATTTATTTTCTTCTAATTTAAGTATTATTTCTTATATTTCTACTAATTTTAGGTAATTATAAGTAATTATTCTATCTAGCTATAGTTTAAGAATTACTATACTAGGTTTCTTTATTTCTTAGTAGTTAGGTCTCCTACTAAGTATATCTACTTATTTATTTTCTAATTCTTTAGTATATATAATTTTAATATTATAAATTATAAGAGTTTATACCTATTATATCTATCTTCTAATTAAAAGTTTATTTATTAAGAATTCTATTAGATTCTTATAATCTATATAGATTATAATAAAGTATTTAGATTCCTATAAATTAAATCTCTATTTTTTTAAAACTTTAATAATTACTAGTAACTCTTTATTATAAATATTATAGTTAAGTTTAGCTAATAATATCTTCTATAAGAAGTAGTATATTAGTCTAAAGTTATCTTTATTATCTTTCTATAGTAATACTACTTCTATTATATAGTCTAATATATCTATTTTAATAATTAAGAATTCTTTAGAATTATATATCTTAATTATAGATTCTTTTATAAACTATTCTTTAATCTTTTTAAAAGCTTATTAGTACTTTTTCTTCTATTTAAAGAGTTAATCTTTTCTTATAAGTTATATAAGTAGTACTATTATTATACTCTATTATAGTATTAACTTTTAATAGAAGTTATAGAATTCTAGAAATAATTATAGCTCCTTAAGATTCTTAGATATAGACTATTTTTTAACTTTTTTAATCTATTATAGGTCTACTTTAATTTTTTCTAATTTAATAATAAATTTTAGAAACTCTATTTTTTATATATAGAATTTATATTTTCGTAAATAAAGATATAATTATACTTTCTTAAATATCTATAGAATCTTTTTTATATATTCTTTATATTCCTTTTCTATTTCGAAATAGATTAGGATATTATTAAGGTATACTATTATAAATTAGTTAAAATAGTTTTATAAAATATTATTAATTTATTCTTAAAATATTACGGGTATATTAGTAAGTTTAAAGAGTATTATTTAGTACTTATATAATCTTTTCTTAGTTTAGAAAGTTATTTTCTATTTCTTACCTTTCTTAATTCTAATCTAGTAATATATATTTTAGATATTTAGTTATATAAACTATTTAACTTTTCTTAATTAATCTTATATTTTTAATATTAGAGATAGAGGGTATTAGTTCTTAATTATAATATTGTTAAATATTTAGTAATTAATATATAATTATAGTTCTATAATATCTTTCTTAAGTATAAAGAGAACTAGGTATTCTATAAATAAATTTAAATATCGAATATATCTCTTTATAAGATTATCTTCGAGGTATTTTACTATAATACTTTCTTCTTTCTTAGTTAACTTATAGATTAGTTTAAATTCTAGAGTTTTTCCTTTTTATAATAGGATTATATAATTCTAGAACTAGTACTAGAATAGACTTTTCTTTAGTTCTTTAAATAATTCTTTCTATTCCCTATAGTATTCTAGAATATTATAATCTTCTTAGATTATATTAGCCCTTTTTTATAGAAATATTACTTATTAATTTAACTATTAGATTTATAGATTAGCTTTTTATAGCTATAATATTTCTAAGATTATATCTTAGTCTTCTAATATCTTTATAATATCGAGTATTTCGTTTTTCTTTTTCTAGTTATATAGGCTAAACTTACTTCTAGTTTTATATATTATAGATTTATTAAAGGGTTCTCCTTTAATAGTATATATAATACTAGGGTATTATTTCTTTTATTAAGAAATCTTTCTTTATTAGATAAAATTCTTACTAATAAAGTTTTATATAGTTTTACTATTAATTAAGATAGTAATTATTTTTCCTTAATAGGTTTCTTAAAGATAGATATAGTTCTATCCTCTAGTTTCTTAAATCCTTATCTTTTTTAGTTAATACTTTATATTAATTTTAGTCTAAATATACTTTAGATATTTATTCTTTAAATATTTATACTAAGGTCTTTTTATAATATAGTTTAATAGTAGAAGTAGTCCTAGTATAATTTATATATATTCTTTTTATTACTAATTCTTAGATTATTACTATCTATATACTACTTCTAGTATAATTACTTAGATAACCCTCTTATTATAATCTTTTATTAGATAGTAGTTATTTTTTTACTTTACTCTTTTATAGAGTTTATACTCTTTTTATATATATAAGATCTATATAATTTTAAAATATACTAGATATCTTATTTTATATTATAGATTATTCCTTAGATCGATCTTATATCTTTAATTATTATATTTTATAGAGATTATTTATATAGAAATCTATTATTTAATTACTATATACTATAGTTATTCTTTATTAACTATTTTTATAATATACTATATTTCTTTCTAGATTCTATAGTTAAGTATAAGATCTATAATAATAATATTTTATTTAATTTATTATTTAAAATCTTTAAATAATTAATATATTAGGTAAGATTTAGACTATTTCTTATAAATTTCTTATATTATTATAAATATTATAGTTTTCTTTATAAATTATAAAGCTCGAGTATATATTATATCGAGTTTTAATACTAGTTCTATTTCTTCTTTAAATAGTCGAATTATTTATAAATATTTAGTATTCTTATATATTATAACTAGATTTTTATCTTCTAGTTCTAAGGACTTATTATTATTATTAACTATTTATAATAGTATATTTAGGATATTATTAGAATCTTTCTTTTTTATAGATAAGTCTTTCTTAGGTACTTCTTCTTATACTTTTAATAAGAATAAAACTCTTCTCTAAGACTTCTAAGTCGTAGCTACTTATTATTTCTATAACTAATAACTAGTATTTAACTTAATCTTATAGTATATCTTATACTAGTTATATATATAAGTCGTCTAATATATAATATTATATTCTTATATTATAACTACTCTATTCCTCTTACCCTACTAGGTATATTAGGGTTTCTCTTTCTTTAAACTTAATCTATAGTCTTTTACTAGATATTCTTATTTTTTATACTTAAAGTATATTTATTTTTTATAAAGTTTTTACTTTTTAAGGTTCTATTTTTCTTTCTTAGACTCTAAACTAGTCTCTAGAACTATTACCTCTAGTCTATAATATTTTTCTTCCTTCTTCTTTTTATAGAATTCGATCTTTCTCTTTCTTTTTAGATTCTAGAGATAGAGGTTATTATTAATCTTAATAGCTTATTTAATTAGTCCTCTTATAGTCTAGAGTTATTTTATTTAAATTATTTTATAATAAATATAGTCTTTTAGTCCTTCGTAGTATTATAATATAAGGGCTACCTCTCTTTATTAGATTTTTATAGTAAGTTATTTAAATTTAAATATATAGGTTATAGTAAATTTTATCTATTAAAGATATATAATTTTTTATTCTACTAATCTTTTTAAATTAATATTTTTAAAGATAATATATAATTTATTCTTAAAGTACTTATAGCTTAAGAAGATAATCTTTATCTTATTACTTTATTAAGTCTTTAGTAGTTATAGTTATTTATTTAAATATATTTTAAACTAAGTAATAGCTTTCCCTATAAACTAAATTATTATAAATAATACTTTATTACTTTTAGTAAATAATTTTATTCTATTAAGGTTAAGATAGATTACTATATTAGTTAGAAATCCTTTAAGTTTTAATCTTATTCTATTAAACTTCTTTAATTCTTTAAGCTTTAATAGTTTACTTATATATCTTTAAAGTTAAATAGTTAACTCTATAAGTTAAGTTTTTAATATATTCTTCCTCTTCTTAAATATATACTAATTCTTAATAACTCTTTTAAAAAATTTTATAGTTATACTACCTTCTAGAAAACTAAATTTCTAGTAGCTTTCTATTTTAGAGGGTTCGGCCTAAGTTAGTAGCTATACTACTCTACTTTATTAGATTTCTTCTTTTATTATTATAATTAGCTATTCCTACCTACTAGATAGTTAAGGTATTAATAGGGTCTAGGTCTAATAGATTATTTAGCCTTATTTAGAGTTTATACTTAAGATAGGAAGAAAAAAAGTTAAAATAAATAGATAATAGTTTAATTATATTAATAGATAAGAATTAATCTAGATTCGAAATTAACTATATAGAAATAAGACTTATCTAAGAGATTTATAGTTATTATATATTAATTTAGTTTCTTTAGATTTATAGCTTTATACCTATAGATCTACTAAGCTATAGCTCTATAGCTCTATTCTAATAGATCTACTAAGCTATTATATAACTCTTAGATCTATTCTTACTAAGATATAGATTTATTATATAACTTCCTAATAAAGCTATTTATATTAATTATTATTTATACTATAGTTATAATTATCGTATTCCGTATTAAAGTTAGTAATTAGTTTAATCTTAGGTAGTTCTTCTTACTACTATTCTATAGTATATATTTAGTTCGTAATACTAAGGTTTTAGACTAGACTAAAATATAAAAGAAGACTTATAAAATCTATCTAGTTAAACTTACTACTAAGAATATTAATATAAATATTAAAATACTACTCTATAATAAAGTAACTTTAAGAAAGTATTATAAGATTAATATAAGTTAATTCTACCCTTTCTAGACTAGTCTAGGGCTATTTAATCTTTTTAGAATAATTTAGATATAAGACTTAATAATCTAATTAAAATAGTAGATATTTAATAAAAGTAAATCTAAACTCTAGTTAACTATATTATCTTAAGTAAGAAGAAGATAAAAGTATTTAGTAAGACTTTATTAGACTCTCTTATAGAGATTAAAATAAGAATTAAGTTAACTAAGTATTACGAACTAAATATATACTATAGAATAGTAATAAGAAGAACTACCTAAGATTAAATCTATTACTAGCTTTAATACGAAATACGACGACTACGACTATAGTATAAATAATAATTAGTATAAATAGCTTTACTAGAAAGTTATATAATAGATTTATATCTTAGTAAGAATAGATCTAAGAGTTACGTAATAGCTTAGTAGATCTATTAAAATAGAGCTACGGAGCTATAGCTTAGTAGATCTATAGGTATAGAGCTATAGATCTAAGAAAACTAAATTAATATATAATAACTATAAATCTTCTAAATAAGTCTTACTTCTATATAGTTAATTTAAATCTAAATTAATTCTTATTTATTAATATAATTAAACTATTATCTACTTATTTCTACTTCTTCTTTTCTATCTTAAGTATAAACCCTAAACGAGGCTAAATAACCTATTAGATCTAGACCCCATTTAATACCTTAACTATTTAGTAGGTAGAAATAGTTAATTATAATAATAGAAGAAGAAATCTAATAAAGTAGAATAATATAGTTACTAACTTAAGCTAAATCTTTAGAGGTAGAAAGTTATCGGGAGTTTAACTCCCTAGAAGGTAGTATAACTATAAAAAATTTTAAAAAAATTATTAAGAATTAATATATATTTAAGAAGAAGGAGAATATATTAGAAGTTTAACTTATAAAGTTAACTATCTAACTTTAAAGATATATAAATAAACTATTAAAGTTTAAAGAACTAGAGAAGTTTAATAAAATAAGATTAAAATTAAAAGGATTTTTAGTTAATATAGTAATTTATCTTAATCTTAATTAAATAAAACTATCTATTAAAAGTAATAAAGTATTATTTATAGCTACCTAATTTATAAAAAAGACTATTATCTAGTTTAAAATATATCTAAATAAATAATTATAATTACTAAAAACTTAGTAAAGTAATAAGATAAAGACTATCTTCTTAAATTATAAGTATTTTAAAAATAAACTATATATTACCTTTAGAGATATTAATTTAGAAAGATTAATAAAATAAAAAATTATATATCTTAAGTAGATAAAATCTACTATAACCTATATATCTAAGTTTAAATAACTTACTATAAAGATTTAATAAAAAGAGATAGTTCTTATATTATAATACTACGAAGGACTAAAAGACTATATTTATTATAAAATAATTTAAATAGAATAACTCTAGATTATAAAAGGACTAATTAAATAAGCTATTAAGATTAATAATAACCTCTATCTCTAGAACCTAAAAAGAAAAGAAAAGATTAAATTCTATAAAAAAAAGAAGAAAGAAAAATACTATAGACTAGAAGTAATAGTTCTAGAGGCTAGTCTAGAACTTAAGAGGAGGAGATAGAATTTTAAAAAATAAAAGCTTTATAAAAAATAAGTATATTTTAAATATAAGAAGTAAAGATACTTAATAAAAGACTATAAATTAGATTTAAAGAAAGAGAAATCCTAATATATTTAGTAGAGTAAAAGGAATAAAATAGCTATAATATAAGAATATAATATTATATATTAGATAATTTATATATATAACTAGTATAAGACGTACTATAAAGCTAAGTTAAATATTAGTTATTAATTATAAAAATAGTAAGTAGCTATAACTCGAGAATCTTAAAAGAGAGTTTTATTCTTATTAAAAGTATAAGAAGAAGTACTTAAGAAAGGCTTATCTATAAAAAAGAAAGATTCTAATAATACCCTAGATATACTATTATAAATAATTAATAATAATAATAAATTCTTAAAACTAAAAGATAAAAATCTAATTATAATATATAAAAATATTAAATATTTATAAATAATTTAACTATTTAAAGAAGAAATAGAACTAGTATTAGAACTTAATATAATATATATTTAAACCTTATAGTTTATAGAGAAAACTATAATATTTATAATAATATAAGAGATTTATAAAAAAATAGTCTAAATCTTACTTAATATATCGACTATTTAAAGATTTTAAATAATAGGTTAAATAGAATTTTATCGTTATAAATCTTATACTTAATTAAAAAATCTAAAAAGAAATATAATATATTATAAAAATAGTTAATAAAGAATAACTATAATATATAGTAATTAAATAATAGATTCCCGTAAGAATAACCTTTATAAAATATAATAATTAAAGATATAAGAGTAATCTAGAAGATAATCTATAATATAAAATAAGATATCTAGTATATTTTAAAATTATATAGATCTTATATATATAAAAAGAATATCGACTTTATAAAAGACTAAAATAAAAAAATAACTACTATCTAATAAAAGACTATAATAAAAGAATTATTTAAGTAGTCGTACTAGAAGTAATATACGAATAGTAATAATTTAAGAATTAGTAATAAAAGAAATATATAAGAATTATACTAGAACTACTTCTACTATTAAACTATATTTTAGAAAGATTATAGTATAAATATTTAGAGAATAAATATCTAAAGTATATCTAGACTAAGATTAATATAAAATATTAGTTAAAGAAAATAAGAATTTAGGGAACTAGAGAATAGGATTATATTTATATCTAAGAAACCTACTAAAGAAGAATAATTACTACTTTAATTAATAGTAGAGCTATATAAAACTTTATTAGTAAGGACTTTATTTAATAAAGAAAGATTTCCTAAAAAAAGAAATAATATCCTAGTATTATATATACTATTAAAGGAGAACTCTTTAATAAATCTATAATATACGAAACTAGAGGTAAGCTTAATCTATATAACTAAAAAAAGGAAAATAAAATACTCGATATTATAGAAATATTAAAAGACTAAGATATAATCTTAAAAATACTATAGCTATAAGAAGCTAATCCGTATATCTAATAGTTAAATTAATAAGTAATATTTCTATAGAAAAGAGCTAATACGACCTAAGAAGACTATAATATTCTAGAATACTATAGGGAATAGAAAGAATTATTTTAAGAATTTAAGAAAAGTCTATCTTAATACTAGTCCTAGGACTATACGATCCTACTATAGGAAGAAAAGACTTTAGAATTTAGACTAATTTATAAGTTAACTAAGAAAGAAGAAAAGATTATAATAAAATATTTTAAAGATAATCTTATAAAAAGATATATTTAATACTTAAACTTATTTATAGAATACCTAGTTCTCTTTATATCTAAAAAGGGTACTATAGAACTATAATTATATATTAATTACTAAATACTTAATAATATTATAATTAAGAACTAATACTTCTTACCCTTAATATTAGAAATATAAGATTAATTAAAAAAAGCTAAATAATTTATATAACTAGATATTTAGAATATATACTATTAAATCTAAATTAAGAAAAGTAAAGAATAGAAAATAACTTTTAAAACTAAGAAAGAACTATATAAGTACTAAGTAATATTCTTTAAACTTACTAATATACCTATAATATTTTAGAAATAAATTAATAATATTTTATAAAATTACTTTAACTAGTTTATAATAGTATACCTTAATAATATCCTAATCTATTTTAAAATAGAAAAGAAATATAAAGAATATATAAAAAAGATTTTATAAATACTTAAGAAAGTATAACTATACTTTTATTTATAAAAATATAAATTCTATATATAAGAAATAGAGTTTCTAGAATTTATTATTAAACTAGAAGAAATTAAAGTAGACCTATAATAGATTAAAAAAGTTAAAGAATAGCCTATATCTAAAAATCTTAAGAAGCTATAATTATTTCTAGAATTTTATAACTTTTATTAAAAGTTAATATTATAATAAAATATAATAATAGTACTACTTATATAACTTATAAGAAAAGATTAACCCTTTAAATAAAAGGAAGAATACTAATAAGCTTTTAAAAAGATTAAAGAATAATTTATAAGAGAATTTATAATTAAAATATATAACCTTAAAGAATTCTTAATTATTAAAATAGACGTATTAGACTATATAATAGGAGTAGTATTACTATAGAAAAATAATAAAGATAACTTTAAACTAGTATACTACTTCTTATAGAAAATATTACTAGCTAAACTTAACTATAATATTTATAATAAAGAGTTACTAGTAATTATTAAAGTTTTAAAGAAATAGAGATCTAATCTATAAAAATCTAAATACTCTATTATAATCTATATAAATTATAAGAATCTAATAAAATTCTTAATAAATAAACTTTTAATTAGAAGATAGATATAATAGATATAAACCTTTATAATCTATAATATTAAGATTATATATATTAAAGAATTAGAAAATAAATAAGTAGACGTACTTAATAGAAGATCTAACTACTAAAAAAGGAAGAAATCTAGTATAGTAATTCTTAAACTATAGTTAGATAGAACGATTACTTATAACTACCTAAAATTAATAAAAATATAAGAAATAATACTTAAACTAGAAGAAAATAAATAGACTTAATAGATCTATATAGCTACTATAGAAGTAATAAATAAATAAAATAAAATTTAAGAAGTAATTTAAGAAAAAGATAGAATTATCTATATATTCTAAAAGATCTATATACCTAAAATAATATAAAAAGAATTTATTAAATAATATTATAAGGTACTAGTATATAGATACTAAGAAGTAGAAAAAACTCTTAAATAACTAATAAGAATATACTATTTTTTATATATAAGATAGTTAGTTATCTAGATACTTTTAGAATATATAGATTATTATTATAATAAGTACACTAAATATATACTCTATAGAATACTATAACTAATAGAAAATATAGAAGGATTATAGAAGATTATTACTATAAACTTTATTATATAGTTACTACGTTCTAAAGAACTAATAATAGAAGTATTCTATAATACTATACTAGTAGTATATCGGTAAAAGGTTCGCTACGAGTTAGTACGGCTAGTAGGTAGTCTATATCTATAGTATACGCGCTCTATACTCTCTATACCTCTAATACTACTTAATATTACTTAATATTACTTAATATTCTCTACGACTAGTCGCTAAATTATATATCTATATAACGTCTATATAATATAACCTATTCGTATAACTTTATTATAAATATATAATCCTAGTAATCGCGTATAGTAATATTCGTACTATAGCTTATAATATAAATATAATTCTAGTAATCGTATATAGTAATATTCGTACTATAGCTTATAGTATAAATTACTATTATTTAGTAGATATTTATTAAGTATAGATTATCGCGCTATATATTACTAGCTACGCTTTATTTCTATATACTACGTATAGTAATTTAATTATTTTTAGATATATAGATAATAGTAGCTATTATACGTATATTAGACTTAATATAATATCTAGGTATTATATTTATTTCTCTTATATCTTATATTTTCTATATTACTAGTAGTTTATCTATAGTACTAGTATATTAGATATATTAGCCTCTCGTACTATTATAATTCTTAATAGTTAGATTACTTTATTTATATAGATCTATACTATATCCTATAGTATTATTACCTTAACTTCCTACTCTTTATATATTTACTACTTCTCTTTATCCTCGTCCTTATCTACCCGGACTTCCTTCCTTTCTAAAGTACCGTTATATTCCCTATTATAGAATCTTTTAATACTATTATCCTTTTCTAAATTAGTCTATATAAATAGACTAACCTCTACTATTCTTTTATTCTTTTTTAATCGACTCTATAGTCTATTCTTTAAATTATTAAGTATACTCTTATTAGCTAGTATATAATTACCCTCCTATAGTACTACTATTATCCTATCTACTATATATATATTAAAAAAATCCTTTAGTACTATATTCCTTATAATCTACTTTAGATATTAGGAATTATTATCGTAGTATAGGGCGATCGTTTAATAGACGTTTTCTAGTCGAATTAAGATCTTAGATAGCTCTAATAGTTAATATTCTATTCTATATTTAGTCTTCTACGTATAGAGGATTTTAAACTTACTATATTATCTTATATTATATCCTTCTTCTCTAGATCTATCTCTTCGGTACCTATTATTTAATAGATACTTTTATTACTACTTAGGTTAACTAAATCTAATATATTATTTATATAGTTATTTACTATAATTAGTATATATACTAGCTTAAGATCTACTTTACTTATATACCTTCTTATTTCTCTCTTAATTATTTTAGTAACTAGGTCTTATCTCTCTTTATATTAATTATTCTACTATATAAGTAGTATTATATATACTTTTATTTTATATTAGGCTCTATATATATTTAGAACTAGTATATACCTTATAGTAATATTCTAATCCTAGATATTACTTAGTATATACCTAACTTCTACTCTCTAATTATCTACTATATTAGAACTATAATAAAGTATACTATTATACTACTTAGTACCCTAAAATATTATATACCTCTAGAAAGTACTATTAATACCTTTTAGCCCTTTCTCTATAACGTAGATATTAGTACTAACTAAATACCCTTATTTAAGAACTACCTTTAGTTAGACTATATTAATTAGTATATACTATATATTACTATATCTAAATCTTACCTTTTTTAAATCTTCTATAATAAAGATAAATTTATTAAGTAACTTCTCTACTCTTTCTATAGTTCTTTCTCTATCTACTATATTAAAACTATATTTACTATTTATTATTTATTATATCTTCTATATAGTCTATATATAAAAGGTAGTAGTTTAAAGCTCTAGCTAGTAGGGTATTATCTTTCGTACTCTCTTTTATAATAGCTTTTAATAGGTAATACTTATCTTAGCTATTATCTATAAGGTAGATAATTTAGAGGTATACTCTTTAATCTCTATATCTAAGCTATCTCGTACCTCCTACTAAACTCTTACTATAAAGTATATAAATAGTCCCTTTATTAAGCTAAACTATAAATAAATAGTATAACTATTATACGTCTCATTATAAATTATTCTAAATAGTACTATTATTCTAACTAGTTTATAAAGAGGTAGGTTATTCTCTCGTATATATACGTATTTTAATAGACGGGTTAATAGACGGATTAAACTAATTAAGATATAGCTTATATAGCTTATAAGTTTTAATCTTATATCTATTTTATTATATAGTTATTTATAGTTATTATTCTCTATAATTAATATATTATCTATATCTATATCTATATTAATTTCCTATAGTCCTATCTTTTCTATAGGGCTTATTCTAATAATCGAACCTTAATATATAGTTATAGCGTAGGAAGAAGTACTAGTAAATAAGATATTTAGTTCGACGATATTAGAACTACTACGTAGTAGGTTAGATAATAATTAAGGTATATTATTTAATACCTTAGTCGGCTTAGTTAATATCTTAGTCGGCTTAAGCCTTACTAAACCCTACGCGAAAGTTAGAAACTAGAGATTATAGGTACCTAGTTATATACCTTACTTATATATAGCTATTAGAAAGATTCTTTTTTCTTAACTTAGATAGTACTATCTTTAATATATTTTATAAGCGAGCCGCTACTATAAGTAAGCCGCTACCCTTACTAAATTTTTACGACGCGTTACCTATTAACTCTTATAGCTTAACTAACTACTATTCGATTACCCTATAACGAAGTAGATATCTCCCTAGCTATCTTAGCTATTAATTAGAATTAGATCTAGAGCGTTAAACGTATTATAGTAACGTTTAACGTCTCCCGATTAACGCTACGCGACCGACGCGCTAGAATCGCTATACGACGCGATTATTAGCCTAAATTAAGGAAGCTTTCTAAGCTAGAGGAGGAGGTAATTATTAGCTATATACTCGATCTAGATTCGCGAGGATATACCCCTACTCTAGAGACTATATAAGATATAGCGAATAGACTACTTACTACGCGCGGCGCTAAGTAGGTAGATAAGTAGTAGCCTAGGAACTTCGTTAACTAAACTAATAGTATTAAAATATAATTTAATCGACTTTATAATCGATAGTAAGCTCTCTATAAGGATTCTAATATTATTTGAACCTAGTTTAAGCGTATAGTACGCGTTAGAGCTAAGTAGAGTATCTATAATAAGGATATCTATAACTTCGACGAAGCTAGCTTCCTAATAGGTAAGATATTAGCGCGACTAGTCGTTACTAGCTTAGAGAGACGTAGATAGGCTAAAGCTATCTAGCTAGGTAATCGCGAGTAGGTTACTATAATATAAGGAATTAACGTTACTAGGTAGACTATTCCGCCCTTTATTATCTTTACTAGCTAGTACTACCTCTCTATCTAGTACGAGGGTAACGATATACTAGATAATTAGGCTATCGGTATTAGTAATAACGACTAGACGAATAATAATCTAGGAGTTACCTAGCTAAAGTACTTTATTAAATATATAATAGATCGTAGAGTAGGCGCGCGCTAGCTACTAATTCTTAATAGCTATAGTAGTTATATCTCGAAGGAATTCTAGGACCTTTATAAGAAGAATAATATCTATACTCTCTATATACTAGCTTATTTATTATACCTCCTATAGCTACTTAATATAGACTATTTCTCGTCGTTAAAGCGCGCGTATAGGGACTAGATTAATAGCTTAATTTACGATTATATTAGTTATATTATAAAGCTTAAATTTCTATCTATCTTCCGCGTAGCCTATAATAAGACTATTATAGAGAAGAATATCTACGCGAGCTTTCGAGGCGCTAGTCTATTTCTATATAATCTAGAGGTAGTAATCTTAAAGCTCGATATTAAGCTAAGGACGCCGTTACTAGTAGCCCTACTAAAGGCTATATAGAAGGCTAGAATACTAAGTAACACGCGCGAAGTAGAGGCTTAATTAACGTTAATTTATAAGTACGTACGTAGGTATAAGAGCTTATTACCTACTTCTATTATTATAGCTATTAATTAGCTAAGGAAAGGTACTAGGGTAATAGCTTATAAAGCTATACTTATATACGAACGAATCGCGAGCCTAGAGAAGGTAATCGAGGCCGCTATAATACGTAGAGCGCGTAAAAAGAAGAGAATCTAGAAGTAGAGTATCCTAATTAAGGTAGAGGGGGAGGCTATTATTATTTAAAAGGCTACTAAGTAGTAGTAAGAGAACGAAAGATATTAAGTTACTACGTAATTAGGTATAAGCCGATAGACTTTAGTATACTATATATACTATAGAGAACCTAGGTATAACTTATAAACGTATAAGAAGCCTACTATAGATACTACTTAATCTATTACTAGTACTATTTTAATAGAATTCTAATACGTTGTTAAACTACGTAGCTTTTTATATATAGAAAGTTAGTAAGGGTAGCGGCTTACTTATAGTAGTAGCTCGCTTATAAAATATATTATATACTTTTTAGTAGTAGAAATAGTATTACTAGTTACTTTATATTTTATTAATACTATTATCTATATATCTATATCTATTAGTATTACGTACTAGAGGGCGTCTTCTTAGTTACCTTATCTCGTCTTTTCTAGACTTTCTAGACCGTATACTAGGTATAGATATTTCTTTAGTAGAAATATAGTCGTATTAATAATATCTATAATAGATTAATAGTATTTTATCTAAAAGGCTACTTTATAAACTCTAATATAGTACTACTTTATTACCGGTCTAGCTTAATAAGAATAAGTAGTACGTAGCTTTAGATAAGTAGTATACGGCTTTAAATAAATAATATTCGTCTAAGAATAACTTATTCGTATACTCTTTCGTAATAATTACTTATTACTTTTCGTCTATTAGAGTAGTATTAAAGCTATAAACGTTTTAGATAATAAATATATAGTAGGATAGTTTTTATTCTATTTAATATCTTAGTTCTATACTATAGCTAATAGTATAAACCTATATTATTTAAGATAGAATAACTATCTAGTTATTATAGTATATATATATTATATAGAACTACTTAAAGTAGTTATAAATATAGGTCGTATATAGGTTTATATATTCGTATCTCGCCCTTATAATTTTCTATTATATTCCCTTATTCTACTTTTATTAATTCTATTATTTAGCTTCCGCTATATAATATCGGTAATAATAGTATAGTCTAACTAGTATACTTACTATACGTATTTTTAGTTAGGATAAAGGTTTCTACGGGTATAGCCGTCGTATACCTAGTTATACTTTTATCTATCTTCCGATCGTTCTTATCTTCTATCTTATTCGACGGCCGTATCTAGAGTCTATTTCGACGAATATTACTATTTACTCGTTATACTAATTATCTTATATTTAAATTTAGAATACTATCTAGTACGCGACTTAATACGTAAGAGTATTTTATCTTAATAAGTTACTCTATCTATATTATCTCTATCTTTACTTTAATACTATATAGTTATATATCTAGTAATTTAGAATCCTTTATATATTTCTTTATATTATTATATATTAATTTATATTATATATTATCGAGTCTAAGTTCGCGTTTTATAATATTAGTAGGCGGAGTTTTTCGTTAGGTTACTATCTTATAGTACGTAGGTTTTATACGCCGTACTACTTACTATTATAAATAATAGCTTTTTACTAAAATATATATTATTTATATTACTACTATAATAGGTATAGAGTATTATATAGGAAGATTAGTATAATAGAGGTTTACTAGTAAAGCTAGAATAGCTATAGACCTCGACTAAGTACTTCGTAGATCTATTTTTAACTTCTACTTTATACTATTACCTAAAATACGCTTTTTTCTAGAGAGTCTACTTATATTATTCTATAAAAAGGCTATTATTATACTATAGCCTATAGTTTACTTTTCCTAGAGAGTCTACTTATATTATTCTATAAAAAGACTATTATTATACTATTATCTATAGTTTACTTTTCCTAAAGAGTCTACTTATATTATTCTATAAAAAGGCTATTATTATACTATTATCTATAGTTTACTTTTCCTAGAGAGTCTACTTATATTATTCTATAAAAAGGCTATTATTATACTATAGTCTATAGTTTACTTTTTCTAAAGAGTCTACTTATATTATTCTATAAAAAGGCTATTATTATACTATTACCTATAGTTTACTTTTCCTAGAGAGTCTACTTATATTATTCTATAAAAAGGCTATTATTATACTATTACCTATAATTTACTTTTTTTAAAGAGTCTACTTATATTATTCTATAAAAGGGCTATTATTATAGTCTTATCTATATTAGATATTATAAATTATATACGAACTATAGAACGATAGCTAATAGAGATACCCGAGGTAGAACCTATTATAGGTTCTAACGAGGAGTACGATACGAACCTCGTAATTAGAGAATAGAAAGTTACGTAATAGATCTATAGATCTATAGGTCTTAGCGAATATAGATCCTATAGATTTATAGATCTATAGATTAGCGGATCTATAGGAATATAGAGCTATAGATCCTATAGATCTAAGGAAACTAAATTAATATATAATAACTATAAATCTCCTAAATAAGGTTTTACTTTAATATAGTTAATTCGAATCTAGATTAATCCTAACCTATTAACGTAATTAAACTATTATCTCTTATTTCTACTTCTTCTTCTTACCTCGAGTATAAACCCTAAACGAGGCCGAATAACCTATTAGGCCTAGACCCTATTTAATACCTTAACTATCTAGTAGGTAGGAATAGCTAACTATAATAGTAAGAGAAGGAACCTAATAAAGCGGAGCGGCGTAGCTACTAACTTAAGTCGAACCCTTAGAGGTAGGAAGCTATTAAGAGTTTAGTTCCCTAGAAGGTAATATAACTATAGAAAACTTTAAAAGAGTTATTAAAAACTAGTATATATTTAAGAAATAGAAAGATATATTAGAAGTATAGATTATAATATTAATAGAAGAATTAAAGAAATATATAAGGAAGCTATTAAAGTTAGAAAAACTAGAAAAGTTCGATAGAATACGATCTAAACTTAAGGGATTCTTAGCTAATATAGTAATCTATCTTAACCTTAATAAGGTACGACTATCTAATAAGATCTCGAAGGTATTATTTATAGTAGTATAGTTCGTAGGAAGAGCTATCGCTTAATTCGAGACCTATTTAAACGAAAGACTACGACTCGATAAAACCTATTAGAGTAATAAAACTAGAGCTATCTTCTTAAGTTATAAGTACTTTAAGAATAAGTTATATATTATATTTAGAAATATCGACTTAAAAAGACTAGTAGAATAGAAGATTATATATCTTAAATAAACTAAATCTACTACTATATATATATTAGAGTTTAAATAACTTACTACTAAGATTTAGTAAGAAGAAGTAGCCCTTATATTATACTACTACGAAGGACTAAAAAATAATATTTAATATAAAATAATTTAAATAGATAAACTATAAACTATATAAGAGATAATTAAATAGGCTATTAGAATCGACGATAACCTCTACCTCTAGAACTAGGAAAAGAAAGAAAAAGTCGAATTCTATAAAAAGAAAAAAGAAGAAAAATACTACGGACTAGAACTAATAGTTCTAAGAGCTAGTTTAGAATCTAAAAAAGGAAAATAGAACCCTAAAAAATAATAACTCTATAAAAAATAAGCGTATTTTAAATATAAAAAGTAAGGATACCTAATAAGAGACTATAGAATAGGTCTAAGAAAAGAGAAACCTCGATATACCTAGTAAGGTAAAAAGAATAGAGTAGCTATAATATAAGAATATAATACTATATATTAGACGACTTATATATACAACTAATATAAAATATACTATAAAGCTAAGCTAAATACTAGTTATTAGCTATAGAAATAGTAGGTAACTACGACTCGAGAGTCTTAGAAGAGAGTTTTATTCTTACTAAAAGTATAAGAAAAAGTATCTAAGAAAGGCTTATCTATAAAAAAGGAAGATTCTAATAATACCCTAGATATACTATTATAAATAATTAATAATAGTAATAAGTCCTTAGAACTAGAAGATAAAAACCTAGTTATAATATATAAGAATACTAGATACTTATAAATAATTTAACTATTAAAGAAAGAAATAGGACTAGTACTAGAACTCGATATAACTTATACTTAAGCCTTATAGTTTATAGAGAAAATTATAATATCTATAATAATATAGAAGATCTATAAGAAATAGTCTAGATCTTATTTAATATAATAACTATTTAAAGATTTTAAATAATAGGTTAAATAGAACTTTATCGTAATAAATCTTATACCCGACTAAGAGACTTAGAGGAAAATATAGTATATTATAAAGATAGTTAATAGAGAATAATTATAGTATATAGTAATTAAATAATAGATTCCTATACGAACGATTTCTATAAAATATAATAATTAGAGATATAAGGTTAATCTAGAGGATAACCTATAATATAAAATAAAATATCTAGTATACTTTAAGATTACGTAGATCTTATATATATAAAAAGAATACTAACTCTATAAGGAAGTAAAATAAAAGAATAACTACTACCTAGTAAAAGACTATAATAAAAGAATTATCTAAGTAATTATACTAGAAGTAGTATATAGATAATAACGATCTAAGAACTAGTAATAAAAGAAATATATACGAATTATACTAGAACTACTCTTATCTTTAAACTACGTCCTAGGAAGACTATAGTATAAATACCTAGAAAATAAGTACCTAAAGTACGTCTAGACTAAGATTAATATAAAATATTAGCTAAAAAAGATAAGAATTTAAGGAACTAAAGGATAGAATTATATCTATATCTAAGAAACCTACTAGGAAAGAATAATTACTACTCTAATTAATAGTAGAGCTATAAGGAACTTTATTAGTAAGGACTTTATCTAATAAAAAAAGATTCCTTAATAGAAGAAATAATACTCTAGTATTATATATACTATTAAAGGAGAATTCTTTAATAAACTTATAATATACGAAACTAAAGGTAAACTTATCCTATATAATTAGGAAAAGAAAAATAAAATACTTAATATTATAGAGATATTAAAAGATTAAGATATAATCTTAAGAATACTATAGTTATAAGAAGCTAACCTATGTATCTAGTAGTTAAATTAATAAATAATATTTCTATAAAAAAGAGTTAATACGATCTAAGAAGATTATAATATTCTAGAATACTATAAGGAATAGAAAGAATTATTTTAAGAACTAAAGGAAAGTCTACTCTAATACTAGTCCTAGAACTATATAATCCTACTATAGGAAGGAAAGATTCTAGGATTTAGACTAATCTATAAGTTAACTAAAGAAGAAGAAAAAATTATAATAAAATACCTTAAAGATAATCTTATAAAAAGGTATATTTAATATTCGAATTTATCTATAAGATACCTAGTTCTCTTTATATCTAAGAAGGGTACTATAGAACTACGACTATATATCGATTACTAAATACTTAATAATATTATAATTAAAAACTAATACCCTTTACCTCTAATATTAAAAATATAAAACTAACTAAGAAAAGTCTAATAATTTATATAACTAGATATTCGAAATACATACTACTAGATTAAAATTAAGAAAGGTAAAGAATAGAAAATAGCTTTTAGAACTAAGAAAGGACTATATAAGTACTAAGTAATACTCTTTAGACTTATTAATATACCTATAATATTCTAGAAACGAATTAATAATATTTTATAAAACTACCTCGACTAGTTTATAATAGTATACCTTAATAATATCCTAATTTACTCTAAAATAGAAAAAGAGTATAAAAAATATATAAAGAAGATTTTATAAGAGTTTAAGAAAGTATAACTATATCTTTATCTATAAAAATATAAATTCTATATATAAGAAATAGAGTTTCTAGGATTTATTATTAGACTAGGAGAAATTAAAGTAGACCTATAATAGATCGAGAAAGTTAAAGAATAGTCTACGTCTAAGAATCTTAAGAAGCTATAATTATTTCTAGAATTTTATAACTTCTATTAAAAGTTAATACTATAATAGAGTATAACTATAGTACTACTTATATAACTTATAAGGAAAGATTAACCCTTTAAATAGAAGAAAGAGTACTAATAAGTTTTTAAGAAGATTAAAGAATAGTTTACTAAGAAACTAGTAATTAAGATATATAATTCTAAAGAATCCTTAATTATTAAGATAGATATATTAGACTATATAATAGAAGTAGTACTACTATAGAAAGATAATAAAGATAACCTTAGACTAGTATACTACTTCTTATAGAAGATATTACTAGCTAAACTTAACTACGATATCTATAATAAAGAATTACTAGTAATTATTAAAGCTTTAAAGAAATAGAGATCTAACTTATAAGGATCTAAATACTCTATTATAATTTATACTAACTATAAGAACCTAATAGAATTTCTAATAAATAAACCTCTAATTAGGAGATAAATATAATAGATATAAACTCTTATAATCTACGATATTAAGATTATATATACTAAAGAATTAAAAAATAAAAGAGTAGATACGCTTAGTAGAAAACCTAATTACTAAAGGATAGAGAAGCCTAGTACGACTATTCTTAAGTTATAACTAAATAGAATAATTACTTATAACTACCCTAAGCTAGTAGGAATACGCGAGACGATACTTAAATTAAAAGAAAATAAATAGACTTAATAAATTTATATAGCTACTATAGAAGTAATAGATAAATAAAACGAGATTTAAGAAGTAATTTAAAAGAAAAATAGAATTATTTATATATTCTAAAAGGCCTATATACCTAAGGTAATATAGAGAGAATTTATTAGATAATACTACGAAGTACTAGTATATAGATACTAAGGAGTAGAAAAAACTCTTAAACGACTAATAAGAATATACTATTTTCTATATATAAGATAATTAGTAACGTAAGTTCTTATAGAATATATAGACTACTATCGTAATAAATATACTAGATATATACTCTATAGAATACTATAATTAATAGAAAATATAGAAGAACTATAGAAGATTATTATTATAGACTTTATTACGTAGTTACTACGTTCTAAAGAACTAATAATAGAAGTATTCTATAATACTATATTAATAATAGTAGATAAGTTTATAAAGTATACTTACTTTATCCTATATATAGATAAAGAAAATACTATAAAATAACTTATCTATACCCTATTAAGATATATATTTAGTAAATATAAAATACTAGATAAAATAATCTTAAATAGAAATATTAAGTTTATAGTAAAGTTCTAGTAAACTCTTATAGCTAAATTAGAAATAAAATATAGTATATTAACCGCGTACTATCCGTAGATAGACGGACTAATAGAAAGAATAAATTAAATAGTAGAATAATACCTTAAATATTATCTAAACTACTATTAGAATAATTAGGTTATACTTTTATCTATAGTATAATTTATATATAATAGTTCGTAGTATAGTATAATAAAGATAATACCTTTCTTTATAAACTATAGAATTAAACTAGAAATATATAAAGAATCTTAATAACTTTAGTCTTATAGTTAGAATAAAGAAGAAATAATAAAAATTATTTTATAAATATACTAATAATTTAAGAAAGATATAGAATTCCTTTAAAATAGAATAAGTAAATACTATAATAAAAAATAAAAAGAAGTACCTACTTTTAAAGAGGGAGAAAAGGTATAGTTACTAAGAAAAAATATTAAAAGTAAGCGACCTAATAGTAAACTAGATTATACTAAGATCGGACTATATAAGATTAAGAAATAAGTCTTACCTATAAACTACTAATTAAGACTACCCCTATAAATAAAAATCTATTCTATATTCTATATTAACTTACTAGAAAAGATATTATAAGATACTAGACTAGTAGTATATAAAGTAGATATATATAGAGAAAATAACGAAGAATAGAAAGTAGAAGAAATCCTAGATAATAATATTAGAAATAGGAAAAACTACTATCTAATCTAATAGTAAGGGATAGATAAGAATAGAAAATTATAGAAATAAACCTAGAAACCTAAAGATAATCTTAATTATCCTAAGAAGTTTACGAAATACCGAGATCGTAATTCTAAAGGAAACTTAGAGATAAGGTAAGTTCGTCTTATAATAAGTTAAGAAGACCGGTACTATCTATAATATAGTAAGAGATATTTAATAAATTAAGAGGAGCGATATTATCTATAATACTATAATTAGTATCTAGCGCGACTAGGGAGGCCTCTAGATCCTCCTACTATTCTAGTCGACGAAGCTCTACCTCTTTAGTATTAAGTTCGGTCTTAAGAGTACGAGATTATCTAACTACCTTCTTATTAAGAAACTCTTTTTATTTTTTTAAATATTAGACCTTTACTTATATATTAAATAACTCTTAACTAAACTTAGTTATACGACGAAGTAGTTCTTTATAATATTCTTCGGCCGCCTATAGCTAAGCTTAAAGTTTTTCTTACGAATAGTTAACGAATTACTCTAATATATATAAGCCTATATATATAAGTTATAGTTAAAAATAAATACTTAGCTATAGAAATCTTAGATAATTAATAAGAATTTCGTACGTTCGCGCGAATATAAGTCTCGTAGTATTTACTTTTATTAGGAGAAATAACGTAGGATACCTCTAGTCTACTATATTAAGGGTAAGGAAATATTTTAGAACTATTATAACTAATATAGTTAGTAAATATAAGATATTCTTTAATTTTATAAGAAACTATAGAGGGAGAAAGGTATAACTTAGAAAGATCCTAAGCTAATACTAATATAGCCGAATACTAGGTCTAGAATAACCTCCGAGCTAAAGATTTAGAGAGGGGAGATAGTATTATAAATTATATACGAACTATAGAATAATAGTTAATAAAGATACCTAAGGTAGAATCTATTATAGGTTCTAACGAGGAGTATAATATAGACCTCGCGATTAGAGAATAGGAAGTTACGTAATAGATCTATAGATCTATAGACCTTAGTAAATATAGATTCTATAAATCTATAGATCTATAGATTAGTAGATCTATAGGAATATAGAGCTATAGATCTTATAGATCTAAGGAAACTAAATTAATATATAATAACTACGAATCTCCTAGATAAGGTTTTACTTCGATATAGTTAATTCGAATCTAGATTAATCCTAACCTATTAACGTAATTAAACTATTACCCCTTATTTCTACTCCTCCTCTCTACCTCGAGTATAAACCCTAAACGAGGCCGAATAACCTATCGGGCCTAGACCCCGTTTAATATTAGGGTTATATATTATTCGCTATATTATCTTTACTATCTACGATATATCTATATTCCCGGCGTTACCCTTTATAATAACTACTACTAGCCTCCTCTTCGGTCTTAATTCTAGTCTATATCCTCTTATTCTTACTTTTCTTCTTTATTTTCTATTTCTAATACTACTTAAACGCCTTTATCGTCTTATCCCCGTTAGATTCGAATAATAAAGAGTATAGCTAATTATATAGTTTAAAGTTAATATAATTATTAATAAATATCTTCTTAGAATCCTTAATTAATAGTATAATATATATACCTCTCTATATTATTAATATAAAGAAGGCTCGTCTACTTCCTAGAGTTATCTTAGAAGTTAATATCGTTATATTATTCTTAGTTAGTTTAATTATACTATAGATCGAATATAGTCGCCCTTTATCTATTATCTATAGTCTATTTACTACGGCTCTAGTATATATTATTCGTTTATATATATTATTCTTATTACCTATATTCTATATCGTAAAGATTAGATTAACCTAATTAATAATCTTTTTATATAGCCTCTATCTTAGATTTATAAGGTATAGATCTATCTAAGTATTATAACTAAACTTATTTATAATAATATAGTCCTTCTACTAATTACCTTTATATTCCTATAGCTAATAGCGTACTAACTAATATAATATAACCTCTATATCTATTAGGTACTTTCTAGCTTTATACTAGTACTATATTAAAGGGTATATTTATATTATTATTTAATAAATCTAGGTTAGATATTCTTTATATACGGATTCGTCTAATAGGTTAATAGTAGCTATTAGTATTTAAGAGTTAATAAGGCGCCTCCTCTCATAACGAATAAAAATTATAAGGATATTAGTTAAGTTAGTAATCCTAGATAGTACTATTACTTATTAAACTATAATCTATTTACTATATAATTAGCCCGATTTTTATACCTTAGAATCTATCTACTATCTAATATTATATAATAGTAGTACCTTTAACGAAGTAGTAATATATATATTATAAATTTACTTCGCTATACTAGATATAATAGTACTACTACTTAATATAAATTATACTTCTATAGAGAATATTACTATTAAGTAGCTATTTAGCCGTTCGAGTTATAGTAGCGGGTCTTATTTATTAGTTAACTTATATACTTCCTTAAAAAGGAAACTATATAATACCTCTCTATTTAGTCTAATATTATAGCCGTCCGGACTTCCTCTTAATTAGATAAAATATCTCTAATAAATAAGGCTATATAACTTCGGGAGGTTAAAATAGCTAATTAAAGTTATATCTTTTATATAGGGTTAAAAGGCTTTAAATATATACTTTAAAATATTAATATATCTAAGCGCGTCGTCTAAGTATAATAATATATTATTATTATATATTTAGTATTATACTATAGTAATAAAGTTATATACTACTTTAGTAAAATAGATAATATATAGTTCTTTATCGTATAATATTAGTATTACTACTACTAGCTATTATATAATTACTCTCTATTTATTTTCTATTTACTAGAATATCTTACTAAAGTTAATACGGACGAATCGTTATAGACTAGAATACTCTAGTACTATTTTAAATTAGTAGTCTAGCTATACTTTTCCTCTAATATCGTCTACTAGCCTTTTAGTACTCTTATAAGCTCGTTTCGTCGGTATTATATTCTCTACTAGCTATTATAACTATTTAACTATATATATAATAAGACCCTTTAGTAGTTAATATAATACGTCTACTAGTATACCCTCGTATATATTAAAGTATAGGTATTTTTATATAAAATATATTATATTATAGATCTACTTATCGTTCGTTTACTTAATCTTATTCCTATATTACTTCTAAATTTAAGTCTATATACTACTATATATTTATATTTCCTATAACCTAAAGAGAAGATTATCTTTCTTCTCTAGTAGTACCTTATATATTATATAGTATCTATTATTTTTTATACCTATAATAAGTATTTACTCCTAGTAGTCCGCAATTATCCCGTATAATATAGGATAGTATTTTTAAACTTATCTATTAGTATAGCGTATTAGTTTACTATTTATAGTAAGTTTCTTAAGAGCTAGTATTAATTAGTATAGAATAAACGTACTATCGCGTATAGTACTATTTCGATTCGATTAGCTTATACTTTAGTAAATATACTATTACCTTATAATATACTTTAAACTTAATATCTTTATCTTTATAATTAATAATTAGAATAAACCCTATTAGGATAATTTCGTATCGATTATATACTCTTCGAATATCTCTATTAATATTTCTAATTATTAAATAGACCGGCTAGTATATAGTATTACTATATAATATTATTATTAATATCTTATCTACTAATATTAGTACTAGAAGAATAGTCGAGCTAGGTAGTAGTTTTCTCTATATATTCTACTACTAATTTTTTATATTTAGCTCGTTATATATATATACGTTATAAGATTTATTCTAAAATAGATAAATAGAAGTATACTATATATACTCCGCGAATAGCTAGTATCTAATTAGAAATTATATAACCTTAGCTATATTATAGTATACTAGGTTATATATAACTAGTAGTATATATTTAATATTTAATACGACCTCGAGCTTACTAGTTATAAAACTATTATTATTAATACTAGAGGATAGTCTTTCTAGTAGCTCGGACTACTACTTACTAGTCTTAAACGATAATTTATTATATAGTTCTAATAGTCGGCCGTCTTCTAATAGTCTATTTATATTACTTTTAGTATATTAGACTTTATATAACTAGAAGGTAAAGGTATAATTAAACTATAACTAGAATCTATACGCTACGAAGTTATTCGGATTAACCCTATTTAGTTATTAGCTAGGAATAGCGGTTTATGTTAGTCTATATACTCTTTATAACTATCTACGGCTTTAAAGCTCGTATCTACTTCTATTATATTAGTATATTTATATACTACTTTATAAAGTAATTATATAGAAGTTACTAATAATAATTTACCTTCTCTATCTACTCTTTATATATCGTTTATATTTACTACCTAAAAAGTACTTAAAAGTTAGTCGTCTAGGTATAGATTAGTTTAGAATCTATTATCTAACCCTATCTTAGTAGACTCGTTATTATTATACGTACTATTATCTAAGAGTTAGAATTACTAGAATATTTTAATTTTACTATAGGATATAAACCTATTATCTCCGTTCTTAGCTAATATAATTAAAGTATTTAATAACTACTCTCTAATTATACTTTATTATATTAGGTATCTAACTATATTATTCTACTCTAGCGTATATATTATAAGGATTACTATTATAAAACTAGTCTAGATTAATCTTACTCTACGTCTATAAGTAAAAAGGTTACTAAACGTTAACTATTTAATATTATTAACTAGATACTTTCTATATATACGGAGGTATTATCTTATTCTACTATACGAGATAATCCTCCGCGTATAGTACTAGTAGATAAGGTCGATTATAATAGTTAATATTATATAATAGATTCTATATATAATATAAAGAGCGTATATAATTATAAAGATTACGATAGTATTAGTATAAGATATACTATATAGTATAGTATAGAATACGTAACCGGGCTATTCTTAGGACCTCTTAATATCTTACTACCTTTAATTTAATACTATAAGTATAATAATATAGGAAGTAGTTTTATTAAATATAGTTTATAGATACTCGATATTATATCTTTTAAGCTTCTTCTTTATAAGATATTACTTATACTAGTCCTTATATAATATATATATCTCGTAGCCTAGTATTATTCTTAGGTTATAGTTAATAAAGCTATTTATATTACTATATATACGATAGTTCTAACTAATATATATCTACCTTTATTATCTTTACTTAATACTATACTTAATAGTATAATTTTATATATATAATTTTTATACTTTAAAAGTCGTATTTATAATAGTTTATTATTATATTAATATCTATTAAGCTTTTACTACGAGTATAATATAAGAACTTATATCTACTACGTTATATAAGTACTTTACTACGTCCTCGTAGTAATAATATAAAAAATTCTTTATACTCCTTCTCTCTACCCTCTACTATCTATACTATCTCTACGACCGCTCGTACTAATAGTATTACTTCTTTTTAATATAGAGTCTTATTAATTACTATTATAATTATATTTTTAAGTACTCTTACTAAACTACTACGTAATTCCTTTAGCTACCTCGCTACTTACTTTTCTATTATCTATCTACCTTACCTACCCTCTATAGTAAAAAAAGTTACTATACTACTATACCTACGAATACCTAAAGAATAGAAAAAGATTTTAAAAGGTTTTACTAGATCTAATTATATAACTAAACTTAGTATATAAATATTATTTTAAATTATAAAAAAATATTTAAAAGAATTAATTAGTCTTATAGTAGCTAAGATCGAGGAAACTCCTAGAATACTATATCTTATTATCGAGAATCGTAATAAGTCGATAAAGAAGTATAAGATATATAAGCGCCTTAAGTAATTAATAAAAAAAATTAAAAATTAGCTAATTAACTAACCTAACTATATTAATATTTTTAGTAAGAACTTCTAGACTAAAGGTTACCCTATACTAGATACTAAAGAACTTCTAAAGTAAAAGGTAGTATACGGTATCGTATTTATAGTTAAAGAAAAAGTTTAAAAGAAAACTAAAAAAGAAGATACTAAAAAGAGTAAAAAGGTTATTTAGTTTAAGTCTAGTTCGTCGATAGCTATAGTTAAGTAAGAATTAGTTCTATATAATAACTACTATTTTCTTACTTAACTAATTAAGTCCCTTATAATTTTTAATATCTAGTTTATTAACTCGTATACTAATAGTACTATTATAAAGGTACCTTTTATCTAGTTTTCTAACCTAAATAATATACCTCTAGGTCTAGATATATATATAGACGACGGCGATTTCCCTACTAAAATATTAACTAAGATACTTCTAGAATACTTAAAGGTAGATAATAAATTCGCTTAGATCTAGAACTACGAAGTTCTAACTATTACTTATAATAATATTAAAATTAATAATAATATAATCTTTACGACTAAAATTAATAACTTTATTAACGGACTACGCGACTACTATAATCTATATATTATAATCTTACTAGACGAAGCTACTAGTATAAAAAAGAATAAAAAGTCCTATCTAATAACTTTATTCTATACTTTAGCTAATAGTATAGTATATAGGTTCTAGCGGCGCTTAGAGTAGCGGATCTAAAATAGATCTTAATAGTAGTAAGAAGTTCTATCTAATAACTTTATTCTATACTTTAGCTAATAGTATAGTATTATAGACGGCGCTCGAAATAGTAAAAATAAAATAGATATTAATAATAATAAGAAGTTCTATCTAATAACTCTATTTTATACTTTAGCTAATAGTATAGTATTATAGACAGCGCTTAGAATAATAAAAAGAAATTTATTAATCGTAGTAAGGAGTTATATCTAATAAGTTTATTTTATACTCTAGCTAATAGTATATTATATATAGTTCTTAGGAATACTCTAACTAAAGAAGAAGAGAATAAGTTATTATTATACTAGACGTTAGTAAAGCGTAGTTTAATAGTAAAGATACCTATAACGTCTATAAAGAAACCGAGGCTATAGTAGATACTTAAGAGTAGAAATTCTTATTCTACTCGAATTATAGTACTATAAAGTAAATAGAAATCCCGCGTAGTAGCTAAGATACTTAATAAACTTAAAGAAAAAAAGACCGGTATAATATTAATAGAAGACGGCGGAAATTATAAGTATAGATTCGAGGAATTAGATTCCTTCTATAATAATTTCTACGGGTAGGATTACTCGTTTATAAAGAGAAGTATTAGGATAAAAAGAAAGTAAAGGGTAGAATAAATAATAGAAAGATCGGGTTAGAGAAGAGAGATAATATATATATATTATATAATATAAGAAACTTAATAAGATATAATAACTTAGATATTATTTTAAGTTTATATAATAGATAGATAGTAAATATTATATTATAATCTAGTATAGAATAAAGTCGTATATAATACTATATAAATAATCTAACTAATATACATTATATCTAATCCTACCGTAATTTATACTATTCTATAGAGTATATTCTTTATTAAGATTAGGACTAGTAGTAGAAGTAATATAAGATAGTTTTATATTATAATAAGAAATTAGGGTAAATTACTATAAGGAAAAGAAGTAAAAATTATAGTTAATTATAATAGCTCTATATAAGAGTAGCTTATATAGAATAGAATATAGTATAATAGCTAGGAGTAGTTATATAAGCTAATCTAGTATATAAGCTAGTCTAATACTAAGTATCTAGCTATTATATAGAGAGAGT
Source organism: Darksidea phi (assembly GCA_030770425.1). NCBI lineage: Eukaryota > Fungi > Ascomycota > Dothideomycetes > Pleosporales > Lentitheciaceae > Darksidea > Darksidea phi. The sequence goes on along the minus strand of JASJFT010000208.1, from coordinate 30,136 downwards.
CCCTAGTATAGACTACCTAGGGACTAGACTTAATTAAATATTTTCTTATTTCCTTAATATTACTACGTTAACTATAGCTTTTAGAGAATCTCCTTATTAAATAGAGTCCTAAAGCGTTCTATTATATAGATAGCTATAATATTTTTAGTTATCTATAAGGGCGAGTAAAGTTATCTTACTAATTAGATAGTCTATAAAGGATTTTAGCTAATTAGATTATATAACGTCTTATTTAGCTAGCTTATATAAGCCGTATAATTTCTTTTATTAAGTATCTAATCTAAAAGAGAAGAGTAAAGAAGAAGAAGTAAGCGTCTAGTTATATAATAGCGCGCTAGTCTATAATCCATCTATACTTAATAAGGTTACTTAAAATATAAACTCTTATTTAAACTCTCTTTATATCCCTTCTCTTTAGTTTAAAGTACTACGACGGCGTAAGTAATTATTCTAGACTATCTATTTATCTACGCCTATATCTAGCGCTCTAGTTATCTCGACTATATATTAACTATACTATATCCCTATCTATAGTTCGTAAAATAGCGCCCTCTAGTTATATATAATATAATCTATATACGTATAGCTCGTAGTTCGATAGTAATAATAAATATCTAGTACTATATATAGGGAGAGATAGGGTAGTAGAAACCTATTCTATATATAGGAAGAATATTTATATAGTCTTTTAGATTAAGCTAGAAGAAATTAATACTATTATCTTAGATATAGTCTACGAGATAATAGAGAACTCTAGTAAAGTAAACGCTATATAAGAAAATAGTTAATTAAGCTAATAGAAGAAAGTATATACTTATATAGTATATTAGCTATAAATAGACTCTTTATAGGTAGTTACCTCTTACTTTAGAACTAGTAATACTACTATACCCTCTCTATATATCGATAAGATAATATTTAAAGTAATAAACTTAGTATATTAGAAACTTATATTTAACTATATAGTATATAATATTAACTCTTCTATAAAGCTCGAACTAGAGGATAGCTCGACTTCTATTAAGTATCTACTAACGACTTCGCTAGCTTAATTAGTAGTAAGTATAGTAGTAAGTAAAATAGTATATACGACTCTTCTAGATAACCCCCTACCTATTATAAATCTTAGAACTATTAATATTTATATTATAATTAGTAATACTATAAATACCTTTTACTTTTCTATCTATCTAGTCTATACTAATAAGGTCTAGTCTACTAATTAGACTAAGCCTATTACTATTAGTAATATTAACTTCGACTACTTTAATAATATAATATTTAGGATTATAAAGAATCCTAGAAGAAAGTTTATAAATATAGTTACGATAACTATAAATAACTATATATAAAACTAGTATAAGCTTAAAGTAGTACTAAATAATTTTATAAATAGTATTAGAAGAAGTTCTAATTTTAAGATACGTCTACTAGATACTAAGAGTAGAAATAGATAGTACTATATAGAGTCTTAATTCCTAAGCCTAGTACTAAAACGACTAAAATAGTCTATAAGAGGTCGAAAACGGATAGTAAGTAAGAGTAAGAATAAGAGTAAGAACTAACTACTTAGTATATATTATATTAAATTATACTATTATATATAGTATAATTCTAATTTAGACCTTATAGATCTCTTTTACCTATACCCATCTATAAAAGCTAGTAATAAGAAACTATTTAGTAAGTATTATATCGAAGTATACTATTATATATAGTATAATTCTAACTTTATTCTTATAGACTTTTCTTATTTATATCTATCTATAAAAGCCGGTAATACGGGACTATTTGGTAAGTATTATATTAAAGTATACTATTACGTATAGTATAATTCTAACTTTATTCTTATAGACCTCTTTTACTTATATCTATCTATAAAAGTCGGTAATACGGGACTACTTAGTAAGTATTATATTAAAGTATACTATTATATATAGTATAATTCTAATCTTATTCTTATAGACCTTTCTTATCTATATCTACCTACGAAAGCTAGTAATAAGGGACTACTTAGTAAGTATTATATCGAAGTATACTATTATATATAGTATAATTCTAACTTTAATCCTATAGATACTCTACCTCTATTCCTACCTATAAATATTACTAGCGCGACCTCTTTTCTAAAATTAATAAAAGTTATCGAGAGTATAGACCCTCTATCTATCTAAGTCCTATAAAAGAAGTCTATAACTAGATAGCTAAATATAGATACTAGTATATTAGCTACTACTATCCTACTAGATACCAATAGCTATAGCTTAAAGTTACCTACCTAAGAAGATAATAATAGTTTACTATTATACTAACTTACTACGTAGAGCTTAGGATATAAGAAAAAGAACTATAATAACTAATATAGTAGTAAAGTCTTATTATTAGAAGAATTATTAAGTAAAAAAGAGAAGATTCTAATTAAGTATAATACTCTAGAGGTAGAAGCTCTTAAAGAAGAGGAGGACGTATTTATAAAGGAAGAGAATAATATTAATAAAGTAATACTACGATTATAAGTTAACGATACTATTAAGTATAATACAAATTAATCGAATAATAATTAATAGTAATAATATATTAGCTAAACTTAATAATTTAGAAGTAGATATTAAAGTAATACGTACTAATTACCTTAAGTAGAAGTTAGCTATAAATATATTTAGTATTCTATTAGAGCGACTAAAGGAGTAATCTAAGTTAGTAAATTACTATATTAAGGTACTACCTAAGCTAGAGTAGAACTTAGACTTTAGATTAATAGCCTACTAAATAGTTAGTATTAATATTTAGTATAGAATAGTATTCGGGCCTAAAAGGGTAAATATATAAGCTAATATAATAGGTCTAAATAAGACTATATAAGTTTTAAATACTTATACCCTTAATCTTATACTATATATAGAACTAGTAAGATATAAACTTTAGCTAAACTAATAATCTAGTCTCGACCTAATAGGTATATTTAAGGGATACTTACTATAAATTAGAGTATTATTTATCTTAGTATTACTATAAGACCTCTATATATAGGCGTAAGATTAGAAAAAGATAATATAGAATAGTCTATTACTTAGAAATACGAATATTAAATAGTATCTTTACCTCGTCGTACTCTATAAGTAAAAGAGGGTAAAGATTATATATACTTATAGTAGATATATAAATAGAATCTATTATTCTCTATCTAAGAAAGACTAGGCTAAAATACTTCCTATATCTAACTAGAATAGAAAAGCTCGTTTAGTATATACTTATCCTAACGAACTTATCTTAAAGGACGTCGAATAGACTAATAATAGCGACTAGATAGTATATAGTAATATAACTATCTTAAAGCCGAGCCTAATAAGTATAAAATTTATTATTATAATAATAAATATATCCTAGTACTTATAAGTCTATTAAGTTATTTTAGAGAATATATCCCCTTAGTCTAAGCTTTAAGCTTACTATACTAAATTTATAAGAGACTATCTTAGAAATATAAAGAAGATCGCCTAGTATAGAGTAGACTACTAGAAGTATCTTAATAATTAACTAATTAATATTATTAAACTAAAGCTTAAGTTAAATAGCGCTCCGTTTAAAATAATAGAGAAGGAAGAAAAAATATACCTATTAATAAAGGGGTAAGATAGTAAGTAACCTAATTAGATAATACGTATAGTCTAATAGATAGATATTAAAGAGAAGAAGTACTTAGTACTTATAGTTATTAATTAATACTATATAAACTAGGTTATAATTAATAAGCTATACTTATAGGGGTTAGAAGAGACTATTATATATTAAACGAGGTCCGGGTCCGATAGGTTATTTAACCTCGTTTAGGGGTTTATACTTAAGATAGGAAAGAAGGAATAGAAACGAGTAGATAATAGTTTAATTACGTTAATAGGTAAGGATTAATCTAGATTCGAAATTAACTATAGAAGAAAACTATCTAGAAGATTTATAGTTATTATATATTAATTTAGTTTCCCTAGATCTATAGAATCTATAGCTCTATATTCTTATAGATTTACTAATCTATAAATCTATAGCTCTATAGATCTATATTTATTAAGCTCTATAGATTTATAAATCTATTATATAACTTCCTAATAAAGCCGTTCGTACTAATTATTATTTATACTATAGTCGTAGTCGTCGTATTTCGTATTAGAGCTAGTAATAGATTTAATCTTAGGTAGCTCTTCTTACTACTATCCCGTAGTATATATTTAGTTCGTAATATTATCTTCTCTTTTTAAACCTTCGACTTAGAGGTTGTTCTAAATCCGGTATTCAGCTATATTAGTATTAGCTCGGGATCTTCTTAAGTTATACCCTTCTTCCTCTATAGTTTCTCGTAAAACTAAAGAATATCTTATACTTATTAACTATATTAGTCGTAATAGTTCTAAAATATTTCCTTATCCTTAGTATAGTAGGCTAGGAACGCCCTATATTATTTCTTCTAATAAAAGTAAATACTATAAGGCTTATATTCGCGTAAACGTACGAAATTCTTATTAGTTATCTAGAGTTTCTATAGCTAAGTATCTATTTTTAACTATAACTTATATATATAGACTTATATATATTAGAGCGATTCGTTAACTATTTATAGGAGAAACTTTAAGCTTAGTTATAGGCGATTAAAGAATATTATAAGGAATTACTTCATCGTATAGCTAAGTTTAGTTAAGAGTTATCTAATACGTAGGTAAGAATTTAATATTTAAAGAAATAGAAAGAGTTTCTTAATAAGAAGATAGCTAGATAGTCTTATACCCTCGAGGCTAAACTTAATACTAAGAAGGAGGAGCTCTAGTAGCTAGGGTAGTAGGAGAATCTAAAGACCTCTCTAATTATTCTAGATATCGCTCGTAACGTCGTAGATAATATTACTCTTTCTAGTTCGTTAAATACCTTATACTATATTACGGGTAGTATTAGTCTTCTTAACTTATTATAAGGCGAACTTATCTTATCTCTAGATTTCCTTTAGAATTACGATTTTAGTACTCCGTAAGCTTCTTAGGATAATTAAGATTATCTTTAGATTTCTAGGTTTATTCCTATAGTTTTCTATTCTCGTCCGTTCCCTACTATTAGATTAGGTAATAGTTTTTTCTATTTCTAATATTATTATCTAGGATTTCTTCTACTTTTTATTCTTTATTATTTTCTCTATATATATCTACTTTATATACTACTAGTTTAATATCCTATAATACTTTTTCTAATAAGCTAATATAGAATATAGGATAGATTTTTATTTATAGAAGTAGTCTTAGTTAGTAGTTTATAAGTAAGACTTATTTCTTAATCTTATAGAATCCGATCTTAGTATAGTCTAGTTTACTATTAGGTTACTTACTTTTAATATTTTTTTATAGTAACTATATCTTTTCTTCCTCTTTAAAAGTAGGTACTTCCTTTTACTTCTTATTATAGTACTTACTTATTCTATTTTAAAGGAATTCTACGTCTTCCTTAAGCTATTAGTATATTTATAAAATAATTTTTATTATTTCTTCTCTATTCTAGCTATAAGACTAAAGTTATCTAGGTTCTTTATATATTTCTAGTTCGATTCTATAGTTTATAAAGAAAGGTATTATCTTCGTTATACTATATTATAAATTATTATATATAAATTATACTATAGATAAAAGTATAACCTAATTATTCTAATAATAATTTAGATAATATCTAAGATATTATTCTACTATTTAGTTTATTCGTTTTATTAGTTCGTCTATCTATAGATAGTACGCGGTTAATATACTATATTTAGTTTCTAGTTTAGCTATAAGAATTTATTAAAACTTTACTATAAATTTAACATCTCTATTTAAGATAATTTTATCTAGTATTCTATATTTACTAAATATATATTTTAGTAAGATATAGATAAGTTATTCTATTATATTTTCTTTATCTATATATAGGATAAAGTAAGTATACTTTATAAACTTATTTACTACTACTAGTATAGTATTATAGGATACTTCTATTATTAGTTCCTTAGAACGTAGTAATTACGTAATAAAGTCTATAGTAATAATCTTCTATAATCCTTCTATATTTTTTATTAGTTATAGTATTCTATAAAGTACGTATCTAGCGTACTTATTATAGTAATAATCTATATATTCTAAAAGTATTTAGGTAACTAGCTATCTTATATATAGGAAATAGTACGTTCTTATTAATTATTTAAAAGTTTTTTCTACTTCTTAGTATCTATATACTAGTACCTTATAATATTATCTAATAAATTCTTTCTATATTATCTTAGGTATATAGACCTTTTAGAATATATAAATAATTCTATCTTTTTCTTAGATTACTTCTTAAATTTTGTTTTATTCGTTCGTAGCTTCTATAGTAGCTATATAGATCTATTAAGTCTATTTATTTCCTTCTAGTTTAAGTATTATTTCTCGTATTCTTACTAACTTTAGGTAGTTATAAGTAATTATTCCGTCTAGCTATAGTTTAAGGATTACTATACTAGATTTCTCTATTCCTTAGTAGTTAGGTCTTCTACTAAGCGCGTCTACTTATTTATTTTCTAATCCCTTAGTATATATAATTCTAATATTATAGATTATAAGGGTTTATACCTATTATATCTATCTTCTAATTAGGGGTTTATTTATTAAGAATTCTATTAGATTCTTATAATCTATATAGATTATAATAGAGTATTTAGATTCCTATAGATTAGATCTCTATTTCTTTAAAGCTTCGATAATTACTAGTAACTCCTTATTATAGATATTATAGTTAAGTTTAACTAATAATATCTTTCGTAAGAAGTAGTATACTAGTCTAAGGTTATTTTTATTATCTTTCTATAGTAATACTACTTCTATTATATAGTCTAATACGTCTATTTTAATAATCGATAGTTCTTTAGAGTTATATATCTTAATTATAGATTTCTTAGTAAACTATTCTTTAATTTTTTCGAAAGCTTATTAGTATTCCTTCTTCTACTCGAAAGGCTAGTCCTTTTTAGTAAGCTATATAAGGGGTACCGTTATTATACTCTATTATAGTATTAACTTTTAATAGAAGTTATAGAATCCTAGGAACGACTATAACTCTTTAAGGTTTCTAGGCGTAGGCTATTCTTTAACTTTCTCGATTCGTTATAGGTCTACTTTAATTTCTCCTAGTCTAATAATAAATCTTAGAAACTCTATTTTCTATATATAGAATTTATATTTTCGTAGATAAAGATATAGTTATACTTTCTTAAGTACCTATAGAACCTTCTTTATATATTCCTTATATTCCTTTTCTATTTTAGAATAGATTAGGATATTATTAAGATATACTATTACGAACTAATTAAGATAATTTTATAAAATATTATTAATTTATTCTTAGAATATCGTAGGTATATTAGTAAGTCTAAAGGATATTACTTAGTACTTATATAATCTCTTTTTAGTTCTAAAAGCTATTTTTTATTCTTTACCTTTCTTAATTCTAATTTAGTAGTATACGTTTCAAATATCTAATTATATAAATTATTTAGCTTTTCTTAATCGATCTTATATTTCTAATATTAGAGATAAGGGATACTAGTTCTTAATTATAATATTATTAAGTATTTAATAATTAATATATAATTATAGTTCTATAGTACCCTTTTTAGGTATAAAGAGAACTAGGTATCCTATAAATAAGTTCGAGTATTAGATATACCTTTTTATAAGGTTATCTTTAAGATATTTTATTATAATCTTTTCTTCTTCCTTAGTTAACTTATAGATTAGTCTAAATCCTAGAGTTTTTCCTTCCTATAGTAGGATTATATAGTCCTAAGACTAGTACTAGAGTAGACTTTCTTTAAGTTCTTAAAATAATTCTTTCTATTCTCTATAGTATTCTAGAATATTATAATCTTCTTAGGTCGTATTAGCTCTTTTCTATAGAAATATTACTTATCGATTTAACTATTAAATATATAGATTAGCTTCTTATAACTATAGTATTCTTAAGATTATATCTTAGTCTTCCGATATCTCTATAATATCGAGTATTTTATTTTCCTTTTTCTAGTTATATAAGCTAAGCTTACCTCTAGTTTTATATATTATAGATTTATTAAAGAGTTCTCCTTTAATAGTATATATAATACTAAGGTATTATTTCTTTTATTAAGAAATCTTCTTTTATTAGACGAAGTTCTTACTAATAAAGTTCTATATAGCTTTATTATTAATTAAGGCGATAATCGTTTTTCCTTAGTAAGTTCCTTAGAGGTAAATATAATCCTATCCTCTAGTCCCTTAGATTCTTATCTTCTTTAGCTAATATTTTATATTAATCTTAGTTTAGATATACTTTAGATATTTATTCTCTAGGTATTTATACTATAGTCTTCTTAGAATATAGTTTAATAGTAGAAGTAGTCCTAGTATAATTCTAATATATCCCTTTCGTTACTAATTCTTAAATTATTACTATTTATATACTACTTTTAGTATAACTACTTAGATAATCCTTTTATTATAGTCTTTTATTAAGTAGTAGTTATTCTTTTATTTTACTTTCTTATAGAGTTAGTATTCTCTTTATATATATAAGATCTATATAATCTTAAAGTATACTAGATATTTTATTTCGTATTATAGATCGTCCTCTAAATCGACCTTATATCTCTAATTATTATATTTTATAAAGGTTATTTATATAGGAATCTATTATTTAATTACTATATATTATAGTTATTCTTTATTAACTATTTTCGTAATATACTATATTTCTTTCTAGATTTCTTAGTTAGGTATAAGATCTATAATAATAAAGTTCTATTTAACCTATTATTTAAAATCTTTAAATAGTCGATATATTAGGTAAAATCTAGACTATTTCTTATAAATTTCTTATACTATTATAGATATCGTAGTTTTCTTTATAAACTATAAGGCTTAAGTATAAGTCGTATTAAATTTTAGTACTAGTTCTATTTTTTTCTTAGATAGTTAAATTATCTATAGGTATCTAGTATTCTTATATAATATAATTAGATTTTTATCTTCTAGTTCTAAGAACTTATTACTATTATTAACTATTTATAATAGCGTATTTAGGGTATTATTAAAGTCTTCCTACTTCGTAGATAAGTCTTTCTTAGGTACTTCTTCTTATACTTCTAGCGAGAACGAAACTCTTCTCTAAGACTTTTAAGTCGTAGCTACCTACTATTTCTATAGCTAATAGCTAGTATTTAACTTAGCTTTATAGTACGTCTTATACTAGTTATATATATAAGTCGTTTAATATATAATATTATATTTTTATATCGTAGCTACTCTATCCTTCTTATCCTACTAGGTATATTAGAGTTTTTCTTTTCTTAGGTCTAATCTATAATCTTTTACTAGATATCCTTACTTCTTATATTTAAAGTATACTTATTTTTCGTAGAGCTCTTACTTCTTAGAGTTCTATTTTTCTTTCTTAGGTTCTAAACTAGCCCCTAGGACTATTACCTCTAGTCTATAATATTTTTCTTCTTTCTTCTTTTCGTAGAATCCGATCTTTTCCTTTCTTTCTAAGTTCTAGAGATAGAGGTTATTATTAATCTTAATAGCTTATTTAATTAGTCCTCTTATAATCTAGGGTCGTTCTATCTAAATTATTTTATAATAGATATAGTCTTTTAGTCCTTCGTAGTATTATAATATAAGAGCTACCTCTCCCTATTAAATCTTTATAGTAAGTTATTCGAACTTAGACGTATATATTATAGTAGATTTTATCTACTTAAGATATATAATTTTTTACTCTACTAGTCTTTCTAAATTAATATCTCTAAAGGTAATATATAACTTATTCTTAAAGTACTCGTAACTTAAGAAGATAGCCTTTATTTTATTACTTTACTAAGCTTTAGGTAGTTATAGTTATTTATTTAAATATATCTTAAACTAAGTAATAGCTTTCCCTATAAATTAAGCTACTATAAATAATACTTTATTACTTTTAGTAGGTAGTTTTATTCTATTAAGGTCGAGGTAGATTACTATATTAGTTAGGAATCCTCTAAGTTTTAATCTCGTTCTATTAAACTTCTTTAGTTCTCTAAGCTTTAATAGTTTACTTATATATCTCTAAAGTTAAATAGTTAACTTTATAAACTAAGCTTCTAATACGTCTTCCCTTTTCTTAAATATATACTAATTCTTAATAACTCTTTTAAAGTTTTCTATAGTTATACTACCTTCTAGGAAATTAAATTCCCGGTAGCTTCCTATCTTAGAGGGTTCGGCCTAAGTTAGCGGCTACGTCGCTTCGCTTTATTAGATTTCTTCTCCTACTATTATAGTTAGCTATTTCTACCTACTAGATAGTTAAGGTATTAAACGGGGTCTAGGTCTAATAGGTTATTTAACCTCGTTTAGGGATTTATACTTAAGATAGGAAAGAAGGAGTAGAAATAGATAGATAATAGTTTAATTACGTTAATAGGTAAGGATTAATCTAGATTCGAAATTAACTATAAAAGAAAACTATCTAGGAGATTTATAGTTATTATATATTAATTTAATTTTCCTAGATCTATAGGATCTATAGCTCTATATTCCTATAGATCTACTAATTTATAGATCTATAACTTTATAAATCTATATTCGCTAAGCCCTATAGATCTATAGATCTATTATATAACTTCCTAGTAAAGCTATTCGTACTAATTATCGTTTATACTATAGTCGTAGTCGTCGTATTCTATATTAAAGCTAGTAATAGGTTTAATCTTAGATAGCTCTTCTTACTACTATTCTATAGTATATATTTACTTCGTAATATTATATATATATAGATTATAGACTTATTTAAGTATTAATCTAATCTAAGTCTAATACCTTTATTTACGGGAATTACGAGCTTAGTACTATTAAATAATATCGATACTATTATAATCTTTACTATAAAATATATTCTAGGATATAGAAAGGTCTATATCTAGAATCCTATTATTAAGAAACTTAGTAATATTAATAAGAAGGGCTTTACTAAAAAATAGTCTAAGTTCGAAACTAGTATAAGAGGGGTAAACTAGAATATACCTATTAAATAGTTACTTAAGAATAATAAGGATATAAAAGAATTACTTAATATCTTTACTATTATTCTTAAGGAGTTTTTTATTATAAGAGATTATATATTAGTAGATTACTAGGGTAAAGTTTTAAACCTCCTAGACGGGAAGCTTAAGAAGAAATTACTTATTATTAAGTATTATAATAAATATAAATCTAGTTTATACTAGATCGAATAGACTATAGAGATAAGTTGTAGATAAGTCTACTAAGCTCGAATATTTAAATAGAAAGCTAATAGTTAGAAGGGCCTAAAGCCTAAGATATTAACTATAGAAATAATTAATAGGCTAAATTACTAGTAATATAAACTTCTATTAACCTTTTCTAATATTTATAATACTATCTATACTTAGTAGAAAAAGAATCTAGATAAGTTAGAAATTATAAGACCTATATTATACTAGTATAAGAGCTTAGGTATAGATAACGATATATTAAAGTAGACTATTAGTAATCTACTTTTAATTTAGAAATTATTTATCTAGTAGTACGTAGATAATATCTATATAGGGTCCGAGAAGATATATTATTATATAGCTAAAGCTAGACTTATATATATAACTTAATTAATAATAAAGTATCTAACTATAAGAGACGTATAGCTCTACTATCTAAATAAGTATATCTAGATCTTAAACTTATATATAATTAAGACTATCGTATATACTATAAGTAGAAATATTATATAGAATTAATACTATTACCTATAATACTAATAAGAATATAGACTTTTATAAGGAAGTTTAGACTTATAGTAATTACTTTTATATTTAACTTATTAATCTATAATACTAAGGTTACTCGGTAGAATTAAGTATAGAATAAGAAGAAGAATAGGTATACTAATTATTATTAGCTTATAGTAGCTAGTCTAAAGATTATCTATTAATCGCTCGACTTAATTAGAGGGTACGTCTTAGAGATAATAAAACTATACTCTATTAATACTAAGATCGTATAGAACGCGTACTACTAGTATTATATTAGATAAGAAGTATTAATAGTAGAGGTAAATTTATTAGTACGTAGCTTATCTTTTATAGAAGAAATAATTATACGTAAGAATAAAATAAAGGATATCTTTATCTTATAGCTAAAGACGGTATAGACTAGTAAGTTAATTAAGGAGAATAAAAAACTTACTAATAAAGTAATAGATAAGGAGGAGATCTAAGTAGATAGAATAAGTAGTAAAATTACCTAATCTTTCGTAAACGAGAATTAGAATACGGAGCGAGTTAATTATAAATTAAAGGAAATTAATTTAGATATAAGTCTAATATTTAAAGTTTAATAATAAATATATAAGCTACGAGGCAAGTATTTTATAATAAAAGCTTTAGATTACTAGCTATTACCTATTATATAGCGCTAAACGCCTATTCTATAGCCTATAGCCCTAGTTAGCTAATACCTAGACTAATACCTAAGGAATAAAATACAACCTATATAGACTAATAGCTAAACTAGTCCGTATCTTATAGTCTTAAACGTCTAAATCTACTTATTTATTACTCCCTTCTAGTATATATTAACCGGCTTAAACTACTATCTAAGAGTAGATATAACTTAGAAAGTAGAATAAATATCCTTCTATATAATAGTTATACGCTTAGCGTAAATAGCTATAAAATTCGTAGCTATAAGAAAGTTAGTTTAATACTAGAACTAATATTATATTATAACTATACCTTCTAAAATAGTAATAAGATAGGCTTTAGTAGTAGTATAAAGAATATTAAAAGTCCTAGCCTAAAATTATAAATTATTACTATCTTTTACGTCCCTAGTAATCTCGTATATAAGGTAGCTAAGCGCCGTATAAAGAATAATAAATCTAGTAGCCTTTTAAAAGTACCGAATTTCTTAAAGAGCCCTCGCTATATATTTAATTAGTATTAATAGATAAGAAGTAAAAGTAACTAATACTTACTACTACGTAGTTAACCTTAACGGGACTTATTACTAATACTACAAAAAATAGAGGCTCTAATACGATTAAAAGTATAGTTATACTTTTTATACTTAGACTAAGTATCTTTATTAGATTACTTATTACTAGTAGAGGCTTTACTAGCTTTCTTAATACCCTTATATAGCTTCTTAAGCGGCTTATTATATAGCTACTTTATAGTAATAGACTTATTAGTAATAATAGACCTTTTACGCGGCTACTTACTACTCGCCCCTATTAAAGTTAGTAAAGGACTAATACTAAGACTAATACCTTACTTATAGAGATAGCTAGTATTTTATATAGTTACTTACTACTCGCCCCTATTAAAGTTAGTAAAGGACTAATACTAAGGCTAATACCTTACTTATAAAGATAGTAGATTATTATATTATATTTACCCTAGTAATTTTAAAGATACTATTAGATTTATAATTACTCTTAGATATATCGAGAAGTTTAGACTCTAGAATAAGATTTAGAGAGATACTATCCTATTCTTTACCTTCGACCTACTTTATTAAAGTTAGTAAAGAACTAATACTAAGACTAATATCTTACCTAAAGTACGTCTAATTATTATTAAAGACCCCGTACGAGATAATTATCTACTATTATTAGAATAAGTACTATCCTCTTCTTAGTTATTAGTCCTCCCTACTAAAGTTAGTAAAGGACTAATACTAAGACTAATACCTTACTTATAGTCTATATAGCTATTATAGAAGATCGGGTAATAGATAATTATTTACTATTATTAGAATAAGTAGTATCCCCTATTAAAGTTAGTAAAGAACTAATACTAAGACTAATACCTTACTTAAAGTATACGTAACTTTTATAGAGGTTATAATAGAAGTAGATTATTAGTTATTTAGATCGGGACGCCCCGTAAATACCTAAACTAAAGGAGCTATACTATCTTCTTCTTAGTTATTAGTCCTCCCTACTAAAGTTAATAAAGGACTAATATTAAGATTAATACCTTACTCGAAGTCTACCTAATAGTTATTAAAGGTCTAGTAATAGATAATTATCTACTATTATTAAAACGAGTACCGTCCCCTACTAAAGTTAGTAAAGAACTAATATAAAGACTAATACTTTACTTATAGTCTACTAAGATAGAAGACTAGAATATTATCTATTACCCTTATAAGTACTAAGACCTTAACTAGTATAAGTAGACCTCGCTACTTTATTAGAACTAGATTATTCGCTTAGTTATCTACTATTATTAGAATAAGTACTATCCCCTTCTAAAGTTAATAAAGGACTAATACTAAGACTAATACCTTACTCGTAGTCTATCTAGCTATTATAGAAGGTATAATACTAGATAATCGTCTACTAATATTATATATTTAACCGTCCTAGTTATTAGAAGCGGTCCTCGCTTATTTAGTAGGACTAGATTATTTACTTAGTTTAATAGGACTAGATTATTTACTTAGTTTAATAGGACTAGATTATTCGCTAAGTAAGATAGGAATAGGAATATTACTATCGGTAGCCTACGTACTATATACCGCTACTAAAATTAATAGAGAGACTAATACTAAGGCTAATATATACCTATATACTTAGCTATAATAGGTAGAAGTAGGTTAATAATATCTACTCTAGTAGATAGTAGTAGGTTAGAGGGGTCTACTCTAGTAGATAGTAGTAGATTAGAGAAGTCTACGCCGCGGTTCTAGCTATTAGTAAAGGGATTATTTATATATAGTTAAAGCTTAGGTAGCTTAGAGCTTACTAATATTATTCTTACTATAAAAAGTTAGTAAACGACTAATACTAAGATTAATACCTTACTCTTAATAGTCTTAGAGAGTAGTTTACCTATAACTATAATAGTAAGTTCTTAATAATCTAGTAGAAAAGTAATAAAAGGTTTATAGAAGTAGGGACTAGATAGATATATATATAGAGTAAAATAGTATAATATTATATAACTAGTAGTAGACTAGTAGTAAAAGTTAAAAGTAAAGTAAAAGAACCGAAACTTTTAAAAGTAAAATTAAAATTCTACTAGCTAGTATTTTAATTTATAGAAGGAGGCCGTAGTATTAGTCGTAGTATTAGACCCTTATATAAAATCTTATTTTAATTATAATTTAATAAAAAATTTAAATACGACGGTACTATTAATAGAAATATAGTAGTTATTAAAAATTATAGAAACTTACTAATAGTATTTACTACTTACTACGATTACGTAACTAGTCGTTAGCTAGTAGTAGAAGTAAAAGAACTAAAGTTCTTAAAAGTAAAGTTAAAATTCTACTAGCTAGTATTTTAAATTATAGAAGGAGACTATAGTATTAATCGCGGTATTAGGTCCTTAGGTAAAATCTTATTTTAATTATAATTTAGTAAAAAATTTAAATATAATAGTACTATAGACGGAGATATAGTAGCTATTAAAAATTATAGAAACTTATTAGTAGTATTTACTACTTACTACGATTACTAAGTAGTCTTACTATAGACTTTACTACTAGTTAGTATAAATATAACTATAGGTAAATAATTCTAAATATTTATTTCTAAACTTTAATAATAATATATACTACTACTATATCTAATATTAGCCTTTTACGACTATATATTATTAGCTACTAGACTAATACTAAGATTAATACCCTTTACTATAGTCGATTAAAAGAAGTATAAGACTAATACCGAATACTCTTTAAATAAGAATACTAAGAAGAACCTATAAGTACGCGATAAAGCTATAGATAAATAATTTTAGTTAATTAAAGATAAGAATATAACTAATAAGTACTATATAACTATATAGAAGAAATTTTAACTATTAATTACCTATATTATTAATAGAATATTAAGTCTATTTAAGAAAGAGAAAATCGAAATCTAACTACGTCTATAGTTTAAGAATATTACTATTATATAGTAGTAAGTAAGATATTAGTCTTAGTATTAGTCTATATTAACTATCTATAGATTTAGTTCGGGATTATATTTTATATAGTAAGTTATAGCTTATATCTAGTCTAGAGACGTTAATATATAGATATAAAAAGTCTATTATAACTACTAAGATATTATATTTTAGCTTAATAATAAGTATATACTATCTATATTTATTTATAGTATAGTAAAAGAGCTATATATCTATAGAGATAATAGAACCCTTCTAAACTCGTCCTCTATACTAGTCGACGAAGATAATAGTAACTAAAACTATACCTCTAGTAACTTAGATAATAATTTATCTAAAGAGATAGTTTAGTATTTCTACTAGTTTAATTAGGATATATTAATTATTTTATAACTTAGCTATTAGTAGTTCCTATAAGGATTTTAGTAATTAGCTATTATTAGAGTATACTAGAAAATTATTACTCTTAAGATTAGAACCTTTATAGTATATATCTTATATATATTATCTAGGACTTTTAGTATAAGTTTATCTACTTAATAGACTAATATCTATACTAATATCTAATAGGTATATATAAATAGTATCTAGTCTAGAATTAGTTAATCCCTTTTTACTATAAGTTCTATATATTATATTAAATAGACTAATACTAATACTAATACCTTATAGATATATAAAAATATATTATAATCCCCTTTCTATAATATAGCTAGTAATTTTATATTAAAGGACGTAAGTTTTTTTAGGGTATACTACTAGTATAGTAATACTAATAGTAACTATAACGCGAAGTCTACTTTAAAGTATAGTTTCCTTACTATATAATATAGTTTTATTTCTAAAAATAGACTATAGCTCTACTAGTAGTACGCTTATAACTACTATAAGTAAGTAAAATATTAGTCTTAGTATTAATCTAGTCTTACTAATAACTATAGCTATTAGTTATTAAAGAGATAGCTACTTATTATAGTTATAAGAAGAGAATAACTATTAATAAGAAGACCGGTCTTTTATTTTTACTATTCTAGGTACTATTTTCGTATATAGAGTATACTATCTTAGTTCTTATTTTCTTATACTAAGATTATAGGAAGTTTCTAAACTATAAAATTAAGCTAGTAAGAGATAAAGAGGCGCTTAAACTACTAGAGCCCTTCGAAGGTACTTTTACTCCTATATTTTTAAAGTTCTATATAGGGGATTATAAGTTACTAATAGCTAAGTTAATTCTCTCTATAATTTATAATACTACTAATTATATCCTATAAGATATAACGCTATAGATTATACTTCTAGATAGAGAGAAGTAGAACGTATAAGTAGATAAAGATAGTAATATCTAAATAATAAGAATCTAGATAGAGTATAATTTAGTATTAGTCTAGATATTAGACTATAAGTAATTATTAGAGTATAGTAATATTATATTTAAAGGTATATAGATACGGTATTAGTATAGATATTAGTCTAGTTAATAATAGAGTTTATATTTATAAACTAAAATAAAGTATCCTTAATATAAATATATTACTAATCTCTTTTAATCTTATTTACCTTTCTACACGTATATATCTTACTTTTCGGCTACTTTATATATTAAAAAGAAAAACTATTCTCTAATATTATACCCTCTAATATCTTTACTTATAAAAGTATAATATATATTAGCCTAGAAGTATAATCCTAATCCCTATTAATATAGACTACTACCTTTTCTAAACTTAGGTCCTAAGACTTATAAACTATAATAGTCTAAGTAGATACTAAAGGAAACTAAACCTAAGTATAAATTATCTAGTCTAGTATAAACTCTTTACTAATAGTAAAGACTAGTACTATAATCTAGCTATTATCTATTAAATAAAGCCTAGAACCTATATACCTATTAAATATAACTAGAATTATAAGAGATATTATATTCTTATAATTATTAACGTTTATACCCTAAATAATATTAATAATAGTCCTAATAGTATTATTTATTAAGTCTCTCTCTATTTAGATATTTTTAAAAAGTATTACCCGTCTACTAATATAGAGGAAAAGCTCGCTAGAAAGGTTACTACCGTCTTCTAGGAGTACTATAGCTACCTATAGGTTCTTATAAAATATTCTTATTATAACTATTAGTTAGCCTAAATTCTATATATAATAATAATTAATCTAGTTAATCTTATACCTCTTAGTATAGATTTATATAGTACTACTAAAGAAATCTTATTCGGCCGAAGAAAGTACTATATAATATTAAGTTATAAGTAGTATCTAGTTAGCTTATTTTAGCTCTTTAATATAAATATATATAAGAGCTTCTTAAAAAGTTATTTATATATTATCTTATTACTATATAATAACGTCTAAGATAATTATATAACGAAATTTAAAATAAAGAGCTCGACCCTTAGTATTAATAAGATTCGGAGTATAGGAGTTATTAAATAATAGTCTATATATAACCGGCGGGAGTTAATAAAAGTCTCTAGCTAATATAATATTTACTCTAGTAAAAGGAAATAACTATTATTTTAGTTAAATCTTATAATATTATATATATATCTAGAAGAGAATACTTAAACTAACTATAGATTTCTTATTAATAATAATATATTAGATATTCTTAAACGATACTTAGATCTACTAAAGAGTAGCGGGTACTAATAGAGAGAGATTACTACCCTATAGTTAGATTAGAATTTAGAATATAGAATTAATTATTCTCTCTAATATAAGAAAGGCCGTTATACTAGTTAGTATATAATAAGTAATAGGGGGTCCCTTACTAAGGGTCTCTACGGTCTCCGTTAGAATAGCTAACGTTACCTCTATTATATATATCTTACTAATACTATCTATACTATCTAAGTTAATAAGAAGTTAAGAAGAAGAACTATCCCTTTAAAAAGCTATATTATAATTTACTAATATATTATATAATAGCTACTACTTAGGCTAGAGGATATTAGGTAAGATATTAGTCCGAATAGCCTAATTAATAGAATAGAGATACTTCTAATTCTTCTAATAATATAATAGGTTGAGTCCGTATATATCTTTATAAATAAAATTATTCTAGTCTTTTACTTAATTAATAGATCGGTCTTTAATATTATTATTATTTATAATAAATCCTTATAAATCTAGATGTCTCGCTACTAGTTTATTAAAAGAAGAGTTATCCTCTAAATCTATATTTTTCTACTTAGAATTCTCTTCTTTAGTCTCTAATTCTATAGGTCTATAATAAGTACTAGGAATATACGTATATAAAGCTTTATACTTATAGTAGACTTCTATATAAATAATAAAATCCTTACTATTAATATACTTAATATTCTTAATTAAATAAAAAGGATAATAAAGTATTAGTATAATATAAGTAAAGTCTTTAGTATATACTATAGACGAATAGAGAGAATAGTACTTTAAGATATATAGTTTTACTCGAGCTTAGTACTTAAAAGATAGATAGTAGATATAATAAAGAAGAAAGTTAAGATAATTAATCTTCTTAAGTATAGCTAGTTACTCTTTATATTTAGTAAAGAGTAACTAGTCTTATTAAAAAGAAACTTAGTCGTCGCTATTATCTTCGGGAGTATTAGCTATCTCTTACTACTAATTTTAAAAGACGAAAGTAATTAGATACTCTATCTTAGAGTAATAATTAATATTAACTATTACTTAAAAGTAGTAAACTAGGGGTAAGTTAAAGAGAATATAATAGACTTTCTAGGTACTATAATCCTACTAACTAGTAGTTCTATTTAGGAGCTTAGAAGTAAAAGAGAAGAGTATATTTTTATTATTTAAATAAAGAAGAATTTAGACTACTATCTCTTTATATAATAGAGTTAATATTTCTTTCTTTATAGTATAAACCTCTATATACTCTATTACTCTAATAATACTAGTATAGAACTAGATATCCGTATTCGCGTACTAGCTAAGGACTATAACCTAGTTATATATATTAAACTAGAAATAATTTTAATAAAGTCGAAGATAAAGGTAGATCTTTTCTAAAGTCTTTTCGAATTATAGACCTAAGTTAAGTAGTTATAGTATATCGAAGTAATAAACCTCTTATTTAATTACCTTATTTTTCTTCTTATAATATAAATTCTAATAATAATAGAGATAATAGCGAGTAAGAATAGAGGCTAGCTCTCTAAAGTTAAATATTATCTACTTAAATAGTAACGATAATAGTAATCCATCTTCTAGTATATTCTAAGTATCTAGTTTAGAGTAGATAGTACTAATATAATATTTTTAATACTAAGTAAGTTAGTTCCTTAAAAACTCTATACTCTAGCTACCTAGCTTATAGTCTAGGTTAAGAGTATAATAATAGAAATAGAGACTATAATTATAAGTACTCCTACGTCCTTACTACTTATATTAATCCTATAAATTAATAACCTTAAACTTTAACTTAATAATTTTTTTTTTAAATAGCTCGAATTATTAATAGAACTAGTATAATATAATATAAGAATAGTTTTAGATAAAGTCTTAAACGAGTTACGTACGCCGTATAGAAGTAGTAGTTTTCTACTCTTTAAACTAAGGTATAAATTATAGTAGATTATACTAATAATAATCTATAGTAGAGTATATAATAAAGAGATATAGAAAGAATAGCTAGCGAATCTATAATATAATTAGTATTAGTCTTAATATTAGTCTCTAATCTAGAGAGAGTTAAGATAGAATATACTATAGCCTTAAGATTTTTACCCTTTTATATCTAATATATACGAGATCTCTAAATTATAGTAGAGTAATAAATAATAGAATTAATTAGTTATAGACTATTATTAGGGCTATTAAACGCGGCCCTAATATCCTTTATAGTAATAGAATTAGTATCTATTATATAATTAATAAAGAAACTAGTCTTAGCTATAGTCTACCTCTATAAAAGGGTATTAAATATAGTAAATCGAAACTAAGAGTAGTATATAAATTACCCGTTCTTATAGTATATAATATAATAAATATATATAAAATAGTTTATTATATACTACTAGGACCGTATAAAATTAGTAGTACTAGTCGGATAGAAGGTAAGAAAGATAAGACTAAGAAGAGACTTCCGACTATTAAGCTCTATAATAGATATCTAGTAGATAGAATCTATAGTAAAATATATAGCTTCTCTTCGACTTTATATTTACTAGTAAAGAGTCTTAAATTTCCCTATATCTAGAAGGAGATTAGATATAACTAATATATCTATCCCTATATCTTCGTTATCTAAGCTAGTAAGATCTAGACTACTATAGTTAGACTCTATATTATTAATAGACTCCTTTAGTATAGATTAACTTATATATAGTCTACTAGAATTAGTTAATAGAGAAGAGAATACTATAGAAGTACTACTAGTATTAGGTAAGATATTAGCTACGTTTCTAAGTAGAATAGATACGGTCTATATAAGTAGGGTACCTATAGAAGTATAGAATAGACTAGAATAGTCTACTTATATATTAGACCTAGTACTTAGTACTAAGTATAGTCTATTATTATATTTAATTTTAATAAACTAATTATTAATAAACGCGTCTATAGGAAGCTATTAAATAGTATTATAATTAATTTCGATATTATAGTAACTAGGGTAATTATACTTTAAAAAGAATAGCTACTAAAGTATAGCTAATTAGTATACCTTAAAGTTCTTCTTAAACTAATAGTCGATTATATCCCTATTATCGTCGTCTAATTAGGGTAGCTTAAGGATAATAATATCTAATTTAAAAGATAAAAGAGGAAGCTTATAAAATATCTAACTAATATTTATAGTAAAATAATAGATATAACTCCTATACTTTTACTATAAACTATAATACTACCGAATTTCTATAAAGATATATACTTAAGCTATTAATATCTTCTCTACGTTCGTTAGAAGTAGAAGAGTAATTAGTAATAGACTAAGGTCTATACTATTTATAGCCCTATAAAGTAGAATCTAATTAGAGTTATTAGAGTACTTAACTCTATTATTATAATATACTAGGTATTTATAGTTATATATCCTAATTTAAAACTAGTAATAATTATAAATAGTATATATTTATATCTACTCTTTATCTAACTCCTTATAAAACTTACTAATTAGAGCTTTATCTAAATCTAATATTACTTAGTTATTTAGGTAGTTATTCTTATCGAATTTAATTTAGGGTAGAATAGGAGAGAGGTTATATATATAAGATTTAGCTTCCCTAAAGTTATTAATAATAAGAATAAATTTATCGGGACTAATATTATAACTAATACCTATACTATTACCTAAAATCGGTATAATATACTAGAGATTAGACTAAGTAGAGTATAATAACTAAAAGGAAGATAGATTATTAGAAAGTAATATAACGTATAAGAGATCTAACTAAGTAGAATATAATAACTAAGAGGAAGATAGATTATTAGAAAGTAATATAACGCGTAGGAGATTAGACTAAGTAGAGTATAACGACTAAGAGAAGAATAGATTATTAGAAAGTAGTACGACGTATAGGAGATCGAACTAAGTAGAGCGTAATAGTTAAAAGGAAGACGAATTATTACTTACTTAAAAGATCGATTAAGATAGTAGTAATAACTAAGTAGTAGAGCCCGTCTATAGTATAAAGGATACGCTCGGAATACTTAAGCTAGATACTAGTATTAGTAATAGAAGTTAAGAAAGTAGACTAAGATTAAGCTACTTTAATAGGGGAGAGAAGGTACTACCCTATATAGGAGGTTTATTATTACGGCTAGTTTAAGCTCTCTTCTATCTAGTTAGATAGTATAATAAATACTAGTACTTCTATCTACTATTCTTAAATCGATTATAGGAAGCTAGTAGAGCTTTATTATATTAAGCGTAGAAGGGGCTATTAGGTTAGATTAAAGATATTAGTACTTAATAGGAGGATTCTTAGTAGAAAGGGTAACGCCTATATAAAAAAAAGTATTAGTCTAGATATTAGTTACTCTATTAGTTATTCGCGTACTATAATAGATTTTAATAGGGTATAGCTAGAGAAGTAGCTAAGAAGTCTATAGTCTTCGTAATTAGGTATAGCGTAGTAGTAGTATAAAATAATTAGCTATAGGATATTTAAATATTATCTAGCTAAAAATAGTAATACTACTAATCTATTCTAGTAATACTACTAATCTATCCTAGTAATAATACTAACCTATTATAGTAATAATACTAACCTCCTATAGAACTAATAGGAATATTCTACTTTAGTAGACCTAAATATATATACTACGCTTATACCTCGCTCTATAAAGATAATAAGCGATATATATAGTAGTAAATCGTAAATATATTAGTTAATTTAATTATTTTAATCTAAAACTATAAGAAAGCCCTATTTAGATAGTATTTTATAAGAGCTAAGAGTATTAAGATAGTATACTAAGAACTTTAGTTATACTTCTACCCTACTCTATTATTTACCCTCTACTACCGTTTAGATTAATAGTATTATCTCTTTTTAGTATATAGTCTTACTAATTACTATTATACTTATATCTTTAGAATTCTTATTATATAGCTATATATACTCTATTTTTATATCTATCTTACTACTATTATATCCGTACTATATTTATCGCTTAGTTTCCTTCTACCCGTTCTACCTATCTATTATAATAAAGAAAGTAGTCTTAAAAGCTAGCTTTATACTTATCTTAACTATATTAATATCTTTAGTAATAACTTTAGTACTCGTAATTATCCTTTATCGAGCTTAAAGTATTAATAACTAGAAGTAAGGGTCTATATAGAGTATAGAAGTTAATAAGACTATATAGAAAGAAAATATATAAAAAGAAAAGACTAAAGAGGTAGAAGAAGCTATAGTTATTTAGCTTAGGGCTAATACGTTAAAGGCTATAACTAGGTAAGAATCTATAATAATACGACGTACTTTTATAGGTATTAGCTTTATATAGTAATTACTATCTATTTACTTAATAGATTATATCCCTTATATTCTTTAATATCCGACTAATTAACTCGCGTACTAACTATACTATACTAAAGGTACCTATTTATAGACTTCTCGATAAAGCTATTATATATCTAGACTAAGATATACGTATAGGTAGTAGTAATATATTCTTAATACGCTCTTTTACTCTATCTATTAGAATAGAAACGTAGATATAGTAAATATTATTAGAATTCTATACTTTAGTCGATAGTATAGTACTATAGGTTCTAGTAGTACTCTATACGAGTATAGTTATATTCTAAATAATTATAGTAAGAAGTTCTATCTAATAACTTTATTCTATACTATAGCTAATAGTATATTCTCTATAGAGGTATTCTAGTAGATTATTACTAGTAATAATAATTATAGTAAGAAGCCTTATCTAATAACTTTATTTTATACTATAGCTAATAGTATATTCTCTATAGAGGTATCCTAATAGATTATTACTAGTAATAATAATTATAATAAGGAGCTCTATTTAATAACTTTATTCTATATTATAGCTAATAATATATTCTCTATAAAGGTATTCTAGTAGATTATTACTAGTAATAATAATTATAGTAAGAAACTCTATTTAAAAACTTTATTCTATACTATAGCTAATAGTACGTAGTATAGAGATAATAGTATACTTATAAATAAGATATTCTTATTAATAATTATAGATAACTATAATTATAGTAAAGGAGTTATACCTAATAGCTATAATATATACTCTAGCTAATAGTATATTATAAACGACGATATATTAATCTATTATTAGTACTTTTATAACCTAGTTATTACTTTTAGAGATTAATTAGGGCTATTTAACGTCCCTACTACCCCCTAATAGTAATAAATCGGGAGTAATTAGACTAAAAAGGAGTATATAGGGGTATAAAAAGAAGAGAGTAAAAGTACTCTAAGAGAGAATTAATTCTATAAGTAAAAAAAAAGATATTTATTAACTTAGGTTTATTTTTCGGCCCGGTACCGTATTATTATTATATTAACTAGGTCGTTTTAGTAGCCTTATAAGTCTACTATTAAGAGTTTTTAATAATAAGTCTTAGACTAGAGTACTTATAGGTATATCTACTATAGTACTTATCTATAGTACTACGCGGTATATTTTAGATAGAAGTTTTATAAAGTAAAGAAATAAATATACCTTATTAGTAAGTATATCCTATCTATAAGCGCGTAAGTATAGGGTAATAAAATAAGATATTAGAATATTAGTATAAATAAAATAGTAGGGACTTATTATACTAGTAATCTATATAAATCTACTTCTACTAGTACTACTCTATATTATATTAACGCGTATCTTCTTTAGAACTAAGAGTTAAATAAGAGATAAGAGTATATAGCCTCGCTAAGATATTATATAGATTATTAAAAGAGATAACTATTTATAGTAGTAAACTATAGTACTATTATATAGTACTATTATTACTATACCTAGATCGTATACTAATAAAGTATAAAATTCTCTTATCTATTATTATAAGGATTATAATCTTAACTCTTCTATAAAGCTCGAGTCTAATAACTACTTAACTCTTAATAAGTATTTATTAATAAGTTTATTAACTTAATTAGAGATAACTTAGTAGCTAGTAAAATAGCGCGCGTAATACTACTAGACGATTCTACTACTATTACTAATTATAGGACTATTATTATCTATATTATAATTAGTAATACTATATAGACTATCTACTCTCTTATCTAGAAGGTCTATCTTAATAAGGCGTAGTTAGCTAATTAGAGTAAGATTATTATAGCTAATAATAGTCGGTATATATTATATCGAAGTATACTATTATATATAGTATAATTCTAATTTAGACTTTATAAACCCTTAACTTCTATTTTTACTTCTAAATACTAGTAATAGTAGACTATTTAGTATATATTATATCGAAGTATACTATTATATATAATATAATTCTAACCTAGACTTTATAAATCTATTACTTCTATTCTTACCTCTAAGTACTAATAATAGCGGACTACTCGGTATATATTATATCGAAGTATACTATTATATATAGTATAATTCTAACCTAGACTTTATAGACCTATTACTTCTATCCTTACCTCTAAGTACTAGCGATAGTAGACTACTTAGTATATATTATATCGAAGTATACTATTATATATAGTATAATTCTAACCTAGACTTTATAGATCTATTACTTTTATTCTTATCTCTAAGTACTAGTAATAGCGGACTACTTAGTATATATTATATTAAAGTATACTATTATATATAGTATAATTCTAATCTAGACTTTATAAACTTATTACTTCTATTCTTACCTCTAAGTACTAGTAATAGTAGACTACTTAGTATATATTATATTAAAGTATACTATCGTATATAGACTAGCTAATATAAACTAAGCCTATACCCTTCTCGACCCTTATTAATAGGATATCTAAGCGAACCTAAGTTAATAAATCGAGTCTAAAGCTTATAGAAGATTTAAAGATTTACTCTTTAAGATAGTATTCTATTATCTTCTACCCTATAAGAGGTATAATATTCTTTCTAATTCTTATTAATAGGATACCTAAGTAAACCTAAGTTAATAAACCGAGCCTAAAGTCTATAGAAGGTTTAAAGGATATACTCTTTAAAGTAGTATTCTATTATCTTCTACCCTATAAGAGGTATATTAGACTATATTATCTTAAATTAAAAGAAAAGTATACTATATTCCTTCTAACTATATCTCTTCTTTATAACTAGAATCTAGATTCGGAATAGAGGGCCTATTATTTTTTTAGGTACCTAGTCTACTAGTTTAAGAATAAGAGGTAATTACTAGAGGGTATATATAAAGTATTATTAAAAGACTATAGTAAAAAAATAAGGATATTCTCTAAGATAAGCTATATTTATATTAATCTATAAGCTTTATAGAGAGTATTAAGTAATAATAAGCTTATAGAGCTTATAGATTGATATAAATATAGCCTATTTTACTAAGTAGTACTAAATCTTAAAAGGTTTCTATAAACCCCTCTAGTAGACCGTAAAACGGTCTAGTAGTTAGCGTAGTTTATCTAAGTAGAAAATAATACTAACCCCCTATCTATTCTTTAGGTAGACTATACGTTCGATATATATAAGATCTAGAAGTAGATTATTCTACTTAAGAATATCTATACTAGTATACTTAAAAGATTATATTCTCTCTAGCTATATAAGGCTTATACGAATAATAAGCTCCTCGCTACTACTATATATACTTACCCTACTTTAGAGCCGGGCTATTACTAGTTTCTATAGTCTAGAATATCTTATTTCCGAAACTAGGTATATTAGTACCTTATAAGGTATAATCCTTAATAACGGTCTCTTCTATAATAAGGGTATAGAATTTATACCTACGAGTTTAATAACGTAATAGCTACTACTTATTTAAATATTATATTATACTTTTATATTATAAGATTCTATAATATAACCCTCTATACTCTAACTACTAGTACCTAGTAGAATAGTAGCTAATATACCGGTACTTATATTTAACTATCTAGTTATAGGCTCCTTTTATAGGACTTAGGTATATAAAGGGCTTATAATCTTAATAGCTTTTATTAATTATACTATATATAATAGTATACTTCGATATAATATATACCGAGTAGTCTATTATTACTAGTATTTAGAGGCGAGGATAGAAGCCGAGGTCTATTATTCTAGATTTTAACGAAAATATAATATAGTAAATTAATAATATACCCTAATACTTATCTAATAAATAGAATATAATATATTAAATAGTTTACTAGTACTTATATAAGGTATATACGTAGCGTAGAGGCCGTTATATAAGTATATAATATATATAAGTAAATATAGAATACCCTAATACTTATTTAATAAATAGAATATAATATATTAAATAGTTTACTAGTACTCGTATAAGGTATATACGCGGCGTAGAGGCTATTATATAAGTATATAATACGTATAAGTAAATATAGAACGACGTTAGAGGTATACTATAGGTACGGGCTAATATTTAATAATATTAGAGGTATAGAATAAATATACTATAGATACGAGCTAATATAGAACGCTTATATAATATATACTATACCGTATAGTACTATACTACGTTTCTTACGATTTTTTTAGAGCGAACTTTTTACCGATATAGTAAATAAGTTTATAAAGTATACTTACTTTATCTTATATATAGATAAAAGAAATACTATAAAATAACTTATCTATATTCTACTAAGATATATATTTAATAAGTATAAAATACTAGATAAGATTATTTTAAATAAAGATATTAAATTTATAGTAAAGTTCTAATAGACCTTTATAGTTAAACTAGAAATAAAATATAGTATATTAACTACTTATTATCTATAAATAAATAGACTAACTAAATAAATAAACTAAATAGTAAAGTAATATCTTAGATATTATTTAAACTACTATTAAAATAATTAGGTTATACTTTTATTTATAGTATAATTTATATATAATAGTTTATAATATAGTATAATAAAAATAATACCCTTTTTTATAAATTATAGAATTAAACTAAAAATATATAAAGAATCTAAATAACTTTAGTCTTATAGCTAAAATAAAAAAGAAATAATAAAAATTATTCTATAAATATACTAATAGCTTAAGAAAGATATAAAATTTCTTTAAAATAGAATAAGTAAGTACTATAATAAGAAGTAAAAGGAAGTACTTACTTTTAAAAAGAAAGAAAAGATATAATTACTATAAAAAAATATTAAGAGTAAGTAATCTAATAGTAAACTAGACTATACTAAAATCGAATTCTACGAGATTAAAAAATAAGTTTTACTTATAAATTATTAACTAAGACTACTTCTATAAATAAAAATTTATTTTATATTCTATATTAGCTTACTAGAAAAAGTACTATAGAATACTAAACTAGTAGTATACGAAGTAGATATATATAGAAAAAATAATAAAGAATAAAAAGTAAAAGAGATTTTAGATAAAAATATTAGAAATAGAAAAAATTATTATTTAATCTAATAGTAAGAGATAGATAAGAATAGAAAATTATAAAAATAAATCTAAAAACTTAAAGATAATCTTAATTATCTTAAGAAGCTTATAGAGTACTAAAACTATAATCTTAAAAAAATTTAGAAATAAGATAAATTTATCTTATAATAAGTTAAGAAGATTAGTATTACCTATAATATAATAAGAAATATTTAATAAGTTAAGAGAAATAATATTATTTATAATATTATAAGTAACGTCTAAAGTAGTTAAAAAGATCTCTAGATTCTTCTACTATTCTAGCTACCGGAGCTCCGTCTTCTCTTTATCTAGCTTAGCTTTTAGTATCTAAAATTACGCTACCGACTTCTTATAAAGAACTACCCTCTACTTCTTTAAATAATATACTTATATCCGAGCCTCTACTAGCTTATTAAGAAGCTCGTCCTAGACCTTTTAAGCCTCCTCTAGTTATTATTAAAGTTTCTCTTCTATATAGTTAATAGATCTTACTAATAGTAATAAGCCCTAATATACGAGTTTTACTACTTAATATAGATAAATCTTTTAATAATAAGATACTAGATATATAATAAGAATCTTATATATTAGTATAAATATATATTTTATAATATCTACTATCCTTAAATAAGGTAATATATAGTACTTCTAACTACGAATAATAACTATAAGGAAATATTTTAGAACTATAATAAAGAATTTTATTAATAAGAGTAATATATTCTCGAGTTTTATATAATATTATAATAAATAATAATAACCTCTTAAGATAGGGCCCTAATATTAATATAGCCGAATACTAGAACTAGAATAACCTTTAAGCTAAAGGTTTAAAGAGGGGAGATAGTATTATAAACTAAATATATATTATAAAATAGTAGTAAGAAGAGCTACCTAAGATTAAATCTATTACTAGCTTTAATACGGAATATAACGACTACGACTATAGTATAAATAATAATTAGTATAGATAGCTTTACTAGAAAGTTATATAATAGATTTATACCTTAGTAAGGATAGATCTAAGGATTATATAATAGCTTAGTAGATCTATTAAGATAGAGCTATAGAGCTATAGCTTAGTAGATCTATAGGTATAGA
>JASJFT010000207.1:27205-79514 GCA_030770425.1 Darksidea phi | reverse complement strand
AACACACTACAAACCCAAAAATCCCCCAACAATCCAAAACATTATGGGGCTTCCAAAAAAAACCCCCCCCCCCCCCAAAAAAAAAAAAAAAAAAAAAAAAAAAAAAAAAAAAAATTCAAAAATTCGTAACACTTTTTATACATACTTCCGATGGCGATACCACATTCATACTTTAATAGTCTCTTCCTCTCCTTCTCTCTCCCTGTTAGCGTTAACGCCACCTTGTCGCCCATCAGCGGCTTGATATCGGCAATGAACAGACTGCAGGTGGTGTCTAGCACACCGAACACAAGGGTCTTCAAGAACACGGTCTCGTAAGCGCCATTATATGCCCATCCATATGCTTCGCCACCGGTAGCTAAGACCTTCGGTGTGAGTCCTTGCACGGTATCGAGTAATGATTGCGCTCCGCCAGCTGTGATCGTAGTCATGTAGCCTGCAACTGAGGATGCGGGCAGTCCGGCCTCGATGACTGCTGTGGGTACTTGGTAGCTTAGGTCTCCGTCATGCGTGCTGTGAGAACGACCGAATAGATAGTTGAGGCAATGGTGGAGATGACGGACCGAGCGGAGCTCGCGATACCAGCGGCGGTGCCAATCTCTTCCTGGTTTAGGATTGCGATTGTGCGGATGGGAAACATAAGTGCTTGATTCCAACCAATGAACGTGGTTGCGATGAAGATGAATGCTATCGTTATCTCAGGTGTGGTAGGGTCGCATAGCGCTCTCCTAGATCAAAAAAAAAGTGTTTCGAGCGTAATGACGCGACAGCATTGGATCTTGCAGGTGGCCAAGTTCTTGAGCAAAAGTTAGTATCCACTGTAGCAAGTGGGGTAGGAGAAGGCTAACCTTTGCAACCGCTCCACCGATGATCTCTCCCGTCGTAGTACCAATACCGACAAGACAAGAGAAGATTACAGCCCGCTCAATGCGCCGCCCTGTGTAAACATTGGCCGTCGTCTGCTGCCAAATGATGGCTTGCGAGTAGCAGACTAATGCGCCGATTGATAAGCTGAGCAACCCATTCGCGGTTTTGGTTACATGCATAGGAATGAGCGGTTCCTTCAGGCCCATGTATGTCTCATACACAAAGAGTAGAACGAGGCACACAAATCCAACGACGAGAGGCGCAATAACCTTCACATCTCTCCACGGGTGCAGCGGACCTCAGATGAGAGGCGGAGCATGAAAAGTACGAGCCCTGCTGCATATAAGAGTAGGCCGTCATAATCAAAGTTCTTGAGCCACTGCATGACAATTCTCCCGCCATGCTTCTGGTGGAACGTTGGCGGAAAGTAGAACGCGGCGTGTAGGAGAGCCGTCACATTGCTTAAGACGATAAGCAGATAGTACACCCATCGCCAGCCTGCGTGTGTATGCACGATAAATACCGTCGAGATCGCCGCTCCGAATCCGGCCGTTGGGAATGAAAAGACGAAGATGAGCGCGTTGAAGAGATACCTATATTTCACAGGTACGGCCAGGTGCTGCTGCCATCTGCGGAGTTGAGTGAAACAGAGATTTGACCTATAACTGGGAATATCAGCCAGCTACTAAGCTTGGTATAGCCAGCCGCTGAGCCCGATATAGGTCAGCTACTATATATTTATACACTATAAGTAACTACCCACTACGTATAACTACGCGATACGAATAATATATATCTATTATATACTTGACGCGGGTTTTGGTGTTCTCGTATTCTCGGGTAGAATTTTGATTTTGTCCCTCACGTCGGTAATCGTCACCCGCAGAATGGCGCGGGGTAGTCCACCACCATCCGACTCGGGATAGCATACCGGATCGTCCTCGCTCCTCTACCTCCCTTGCGTGTAGCTCACACGGACAGAAGTCGAGCATTAAGCGCTTCGAGCCGCCGCGATCCAATTCACACACTTCTCTCCAGCCCATCAATACCTAGCCATAGTCAAGTTTGATCACACCACTATGGCCGACAAAATCAAAGGCCCCGGTATGCTCTGGGTGCAGACCAGCATCTCCAAAGCGCCCAACAATCCCCTCACTGAAGAGCTTTTTCTACGCTGGTACGACGAAGACCACATCCCCGAGGTTGTGAGAATGCCTGGCATTCACAATGCATTCCGTTGCCTGCACGTCGATAAGACTTCTCCCTACGGCACCACCGAATGTCCAAGGCCATTTTTGGCGTTCTATCCAATGCCCGACCTAGCATTTACGCAAAGCGCGGACTTCAAAAAAATCAGGGCGGAGAGTGATATCCTACCGGGCACGGGCATTTGGTATGATATGGCGGATCTAGACGCTTCGTTCTATAGCTTTGTGGGAAAGACGGGGAGTGGGAAGGAAGGTGAGTAATGGGTTGGAACTTGGTGATGGTTCCGGATATGGTGCTAAGATGGCACAGGTTCGGCCAAGTACTTCTTGGTTTCTGCAATCGAACCTGCCAATGACACGACAGATGATGAAGTGAACAAATTTTTCGATGAGGTAAACTTTTTGCCATGTTAATTTGGCCAAGGTTAACCAGGCTCCAGCAAGCTACCACTGTCTCGAAAGTGGAATACTACCAACGCTCACTGCGCTTCCGACTTGTTTATGCAAGTACTAACGCACAATTGAGGGCTTTGAAAGGCCTCCCGACGACAGATGAACCGGCTCCCGAGCCACCAGCATGGATGGTAGTTCATGAGTTCTCTACGGAACCTGCGTCGGATACTAGGAGCACCATCAAGAATGACTCCCATGAGGTGCTGAGAAAGGCAAAGCAGAGCCAAACTAACGGGTACAGGCTAGACAAAGCACAAGGAGAGGGGAAGTTCTTCGAAGACGCAGAGTCTGGAGCGCTCTGACAAGGTAGTTTAGAGAAATGCACGGACTTCCGTCCTTCTACCATCTTTCACATGCGTCTGATTAACTCTCCACACCTGCACGTGATAGTATTGGTTTGGATTTTCATAGTAAGAGTCTCTTTGTAAGGTCCGCACGAAACACAGTAGGAGTTGCATGTGATAACGTATCTCTCTCCTCACCGACTTTTTGACACGTCCATGTTAGAAGTTCCATCCTTGACAATCAATCTGTATCCATAACTCGCTAGCCTCATCTAGATAGCTCCTGTTCCACTTCACCCCGCATTCCAGGAACGCCATGGCAGTGGAAAAATCCCTCACAGCAACCACACCGTGGGGAATTGACCTCCCAGGCGCATTTTCAACACCGTCTTAAGCCTCCCTGTCAGGCTCCGTAAAGCCGTGCCAGAGCTTCAAGCAAATTCGGACCGAAGGGAAAAGCATATCCCGGGACAAGGGAAGGTATGGCAATAGGCGTAAAACAGACACATGCAAAGTGTTACGCTTGGTTTGAGAAGCTGCACTTTGTTTTAGCTCGATCTTCGCGCACCGTGACTCGCGAAAATAACTCGTCGGCGCGGTCCGGATCCACAGAGCGTGCAGCATATCCGCACCAACCTCACGAGAGCTTCACCTGATGCAAGCCTCCGCTCGGCCTCGGTCCATCGCACCAATCGCGACCGCACCCGACTCAGCCCCCGATTTATACAAAAAGACAACAATTGCCTCCGATCCTTGTAGACCAAAGAATCGAGCCATACTTTCACTTTCTGCTTCTGCAAGCATGCCTCCAGTTAGCCAATTCCCACCCGCTCGCGTCTTTCTCAAGACAAGTGCTTCCGTCACCGTGCCCACCCAAACAGCGAACGCTGCGCGTCGAACTTCGCTGGCGGTGAATTCGCCGCCTAAATACACGGTCACGTCTTCAATCACGCTGCCATCGGTGTCGCAGACCGCGACAAGACGTGCGAGTGGTACAACGAAGTCTTTGGACTTGGGAGAATCCGGTGAGTGCATTCCTATTCTCTTTCCATGGTCCCCGAGATTGCAATGCAAAAGGGTACCTAATGGCCGTATAGCAACGACCGCGTGACCGAAAAGTCCGACACTCCAGACGCTCCTATTTTCAAATCTACCTAAACAGCCTACAAAAAGTGAAAATTTCTTGGATGGGCGCGGGGAACAGTGTCAGCTTTGAAGTGTTTGAGTTTATTGATCCCCCACATCAACGTAAAGCGGAGTTTGAATATAACCGTAGGTCAAAGTCTTTCACTAACCTCTCTGACGATGCCGTGTGCTGATTGCTGGTCGTTTAGGAGCCGGTTTCTTCCGTATAGCAGTAACAGCACCCGATCCAGACGAAGTAATGACGCGTGCGATAGCAGAGGGCGGCAAGCGGGTGGGCAGACGGTGTTCATAGGTCCAACAGAGAGGGCCTTGTATTGGAGCGATCCGTGGGGCAATGTTATCCTTGCAGTTATGAGGCTCTGTTAGACAACGCAAGGCGAGAAAAGTCCATGTAGAAGAAGAATGAATCATAGTGAAACCATTCATGCTTTGGCATGCTTAGTTGGTCCTGCCGCGTGGGCGACGTGATCGTAGTTAGAGGGCGGGAGAGCGTTTGCGATGCGGATGTTCTAGACTCCTCGCCAGAGTATCAGCGTCAGAAGATAATTTTAAGATGTATATTATGATTTTAGCTGTCTTTTGAGTGTGAAAGGTTGGCGTAACGGAATATATGATAAGGACATAAGTCTTGTTGGAGACAAGAGGCTGTTTCGGCGATAATGGGATAATATCATTAAAGCGTATGAAGTTGAATTTAGACAAGCTGCACTAGCTGCAGCTTCGCCATTCACCTCATCCAAGTGCTTGTGTATTTCCAGCTCCGGCCGCAGATTATGCTTGGTTATAAAATGGATAGCCTCCATCCTCGATGAAATGCCCGTACTATCACCCTTGATCCTATACGTGCCCCTCGCAATATCTGGCGATTCAAAGGTAACGGCATTCTTCGGTAGCCAGACCACCATGATGATACCGCCGAGCTTGACCAGCTTCGGCGCACTTCGGTATGCGGCATCTGCGCCCTTGTTCGGGCCGCGGCCCATGAAGGCTTTCGCTTCTTCGGCATAGTTCTTGTTCGTCCACGAGTTGAGGCCTGATCGGCGCCTTGCGCTTTCGCCATGGAGAGAGGATCTCGTCGTTGACGCCTACGCCAATGACTTTGAAGCGCGTCGCTCTCGCGTATTGGCAGGCAAGCCGACCTAGAGCGCCGCAACCAATGATGGTGAGCCATTCGCCGGGCTTCAATTCGCAAGAGTCAACGCAACGGAACGCTGTTACGGTTAGTCAGCGTTCCTATAACCTGGCTCTCCAATGCGAATGGTTCACACCTGTTATGCCTCCGCAAAACATCGGGACGAATGTTTTAGGCGGCAAGTTGTCCGGCGATACAATGCAGCCACTCGCATCCACATTCGCATACTCAGCAAATAGCCCTAGCTCATTGGAGCCCTACAACCGACTCTCCTGCACTATGTAGTGGTTGGTATAAACCGCACATCCCTCGCAGTCATCGCAATAGTTTGACAATCGGTGTGAAGCCGCGGTCCTCGGCGGAGGGTGTCTCGACGGTGTGCCCAGCGCCTTCGTGACCGATTGGTACAGGCTCGGTGCGCGGCGTAGCCATGGACATCAGGTCGGAGTGTCATAGCGAGGCGGACGTGAGCTTGACGAGGAACTGGCCGGGGCCTTGCGTGGGTTTGGCGACCTTATTTACGACGACCTTCTGCTGAGCCTGCAATTGTTAGCAGGACAATTGCTGTCTGCATACGGGCAGCCTACCAGATCCCATTGCGCTGCCTCGATAATTGGGGGTTAAGTAGCTTGGAATTGGTTATTCCTGTCGAATGCGTTGAAAATGAGCGCTCGTAGCACCAAAAACCTCTCAAGAGGCCGCGCTTTTATCCACTACATGGCGAGATGCCCTGTATCCGCCATGATGCCTAGGGAGTGCATATCCGTGGAGTTGGTGACGAAGCCGTGGAAGACGCGCCACCACTAGCGCGTATGGTCTTCCCCGCACTAATCGTGAACTCCCCCGACCTCTCCTCTATCTGCCTGTATGAACTTCCAGGACAACTAGCGTTCGCAACAAGGCGGGTTTGGAGCCTTCGAGCGCAGAACATGCTCCGTACTCGGGCAGAAAAGGGTCGCCGGTTTCAAGACTCCTCTCTTTCTCGCTCGTGTAAACGCGTCCAGCTTAGATGGACGCAGTAGGTATTTTTACGCGTCAAGACGTGTTTCTCGTTTCTTTCTCGCTCTATAGTATTTCGATTGCTACCTGTTGTTCATTAAATCAATTCTAGTCAAAGTCTTACCCGCTTTTCCTTATTCAAACCCCCACGATGCCTGTCGACTGCGGCGGCTAAGGCAAAGTCATAGCCCTCACCGGGGCCGCCTCAAGCATTGGTTCAGAACTGCTTCGCTCCTCGCGAAACAAGGTGCCTATCTCTCCATCGCCGACGCCCTCGCCGACCAGGCGGCCGAGATCGAGAAAGTCAGCACGGGAAAGGTCCTCTCCACCACCGTCGACGTTCGCAAAGACGACAAAGTACACTCATAGATATCCAAACTCGGTGACGCCGTCAGCATGGCCGGCGTAATTCCGAAGGTCATCAATAAAGAGCGCGTCAAAGATCTCACGAGGGCTGGCATTTCGTCATGGATGTGACCCTTCATGGCATCATGCACTGCATGAGGGCGCAACTGCAGAACATGAACAACAACGACAGCTTGGTCATTGCAGCCACCTTCTGCGGTCTAATCAGGTTTCCGAATAACACTGCTACACGGCATCGAAACATGCGGTTATTGGTTTGAGCAGGACAGCGGCGAAGGAAGTGGGCGATCGCGAGATTCGGGTCAATTGTATAGCGCCGGGACTTATTAATGGGTCAATGCAGCAAAAAAGTGTCGCGGTGCGAGGTAGTGGGATGGTGTGGAAGCAGCAGATACAGCGACGAGATACACCGTTAGAAGTTGGATGCTTGATTCCGTGGCTACTTTCCGATGATACACAGTGTACATCGTAGGTACAGTAAAGGTTATTGATGGCGGATGGCTATGTTAAATGTAGGAGAAGGTTCATTTTAATAAGCTCACCTCACTCCCGCCATCCCTTCCCTATGTTCCTCAAACATTACCCGTAAAATTACCATCGCTAGATTCCTCGTTGTCCAAATAACGTACGCTGTAGGCTTTCAGAATTATGCTACCGCGCTACACCCTCCTCCACACATGGGCCGGTGATTGGGCACGGTCGACTTGATAAACAAGCTCCACCACCCACGAACCCAATCACCTCTTCTCCCTCAACGAACTACCAACCGGTAGCACATCAATGAAAAAGGATTGAAGCAAGCAAAAATTAAGCCAGAGACCACCCCAAAGGAGTGGTCAAGCCCGACCGGTCAGCGTGGTGCAATGCCGCCAATGCGGAACTACTCACCTGCTACCATGAAGGCAGGTAGAGTCCAACTAGGTAAGTATGAAGAGAAAAGAAAAAGAGGAGCAAGGAGCGCGCGGGGAGGGGCTTATATAGGCAGAGGGGGTAGGCCTGTGCGTTAGGCGCTAGGGTGTCACGTGAGGTCATGTGAAGGCGGCAGCCTGGCGGGGGGAAGGTTTGGAACACGCTAGAAGGTAATAGAAATGGTTGCCTGGAGAGGTGAAAGCTTGCTAAAGCCGGACTACAGATTTGTGGGTGGTAGGGTGGGCGGATAGAAGGAAGTTATGTTCAAGAACGAGAACTCATCATATCGTCCTCGCAGTAAGTTGAGGAATATCAAAGCCAACCCCACGGATCGAAAGCGGCCTGACCTTTCTTGCCACTACCGACATAGACCCCTCAATGCCGGAACACCAAGGCTCAGGCACGTACGCTCAATTCTGAGCTTCCTCCTGTTGCCGCATGTGATCTTGTGTCACTTGTTCCGCATTATAGGAAAACAAAAAGTCACCCACACGTGCGTCCGCGAAAGGGTTCGCATCGGCCTTCTCTTGGAGGGTCTCTAGATAATCGACGTCCGATGCGACTGAATGCGTTCCTCGTAGGGCCCCGTTAGGATCCGTGGGCAGAGCATATAATTCACCCATATCCCGAGACATCTTTTTCATGAGGGCAGTCCTCGAATAACGCAATTGGAAGAATGAATCCAGAAGGCGGCGTAAACCATTGGAGTCGATGGGCGCCATCGTACATGGGATGCGAGAAAGCAATGTTGATAATACTACCGCGTCTTCGAGAGCCATCGCTGTTCCTTGGCCACTAGATGAATGTTAGATATTTTAATCGTCTGAGCGAAGGAAGATTGGTACACTCACAGGAATGGTAACATCGGATGGGCGGAATCTCCCACAAGCACCACCTTGTTCTTAATCCACTTCTCGGGCATTTCAGGATCAAGTAGTCTCCAACGCACGCATTCGGTCGCCGAGTCTAAGAGGTCCTGGATGACTACCCACCCTTGAGAAGCCTACCTGGCTTCCTCCGGTTTCGAAATGCTTCATGACCACTATAACGTAAAGCAACCGTTTCTGCTAAACGCATATGTGATAGCATGACCACCCGGCCCCATCACTAGGTTGATGCACGGTGGATGAACGACCTGAATCCTAGCGAACGTTTCTTCGACATGCGAGGCAGGTAGGGTGGTACAAAAAGGTCATACCCACTATCCTTGAGCGCGGTCGGCCTATCCAAGACGCTATCACGGCACGCTGACTTGTCTCCATCGGCACCGATAATTAGATCACCAGTAATCATACTGCCACTGTCCGTCGTAGCTGAGGGAGCCCCCGTATCGAGGGACACTACGGCATGCGATAGTAGGACTTGAACTCCAAGGCGTTTAGCCTCAGCAAGAAGGATGGCGTGAAGATCGCCCCGGTGAATCAGGAGGTAAGGAAACTCGTATTGAGATGAGATATCGCTTCCAAGACGATACTCAGAGACTCTTTCAAAATTGCTGTAGGACCGAACTGTAGCATGCTCTGGTATAGTAGCAA
Source organism: Darksidea phi (assembly GCA_030770425.1). Lineage (NCBI taxonomy): Eukaryota > Fungi > Ascomycota > Dothideomycetes > Pleosporales > Lentitheciaceae > Darksidea > Darksidea phi. The sequence continues at coordinate 70,615 of JASJFT010000207.1, read as the reverse complement.
GCTCAACGGCTTGAGAGAGAATACCCAGGACTTTTAGGGCACGAGCGGCATTCGGTTGAATTCCCAGTCCAATACCCGACTGCTAAGGAGTAAGGAGAAGCTTGATAATAGAGAAGAAGGGAAAGTACCTGTCGTGGAGTGTGCGCACGCTCCAAAACCGTGATTGCATGGCCAGACTTTCGTGTTCCTATCGCGCATGCGAGTCCAGCAATACCACTTCCAATAAAAACGACATGCATCGCGAAGAAAACCACGGTACCTCACTGTAAGGCTAATTGGTCATGGTCAAGCTTCGAAACCAGGCTGGGTGAATGACGAAAGCCTTGTGCAAATGTTCGACATTTCTTAAAAAGAAATCGATGCCAGAATCATGTTATCCATTGACCATAATTCGCGTTCGTGACTAACTGCAGTGTGGTACGTACTGTGGTTGCAGGGTAAACAATGTCACATCGCCACCCTGAGCAGTTCGCTTAAGCCTACTTAGGTCTAATAGATGACTGGACAGAGAGTTACTTTGTAAGAGATGCATCTAGCATAGTTGGCCCTTTCAACTTTTCAGGTCAGCTGCTCAGGGTGGCGATGTGACATTATTCCCTCCTGCGATCACAGTACAGCGTCCATGTTGTGGCGACTCCGTATGCTGTGCCGCATCACCCGCATCGGTGCCTCCGGTTTCGAGCCAAGTCGAGACACTCAATATATGCATATATTAACCGGTTGGATCCAGTGCCCAGAGTCTGATAATTTGAAGTGCGTCTGCATGAACAGTCTTGCAAACCCAGAAGACGTATGATGGCCGCATTATATGCACCCCTCACTGGGGCCTAATGAGGCACAGTTCCCTGCCGTTTCCTGAAATATGATCAGGAAATTCAATAAAAGGTTGAGGGAGCTGTTTGCGTGCCCCAAATAATTAACTCCAGTTTCTTATTTTCCCTTGATTCGCATTCTCTTCGATCATCACGTTATACGATATGGCAACTACCGAACTCACAAAACGACTCCTCGAGCTGTCGAAGTCCCCTCCTGCTGATATCAGCAATGAGGAGAGACAAGCCTTCATGGGCGCATGCGAAAAGGCTAAGCTGGCTCTGGAAAACCCTCTAGAAGCTACCGTACGGTTTATGTTTGGCGTAAGTCGTATCTGCTCACGAAAGATTTTATTTGTCTCGGTTCTCTTAACGCTCCCTCACCATTGTTCCTTCGATGGATTGCACTAAAATATATAAAGGGCGTTGAAAGCATTTGTCTATGCCTCGGCGTAAACATGAAGTTGCTCGATCTCGGCATTGAGGCCCAAGGCCCCATCACCGCTGCCCAGTTGGCCTCTGGCTCAGGGGCAGATGTTGTGCTCATTGGTGGGTACGCACACTAAATCTTAGATATCTTGCTAATACTCATAGTACGCATTATGAGGATGCTAGTCGCTATGAGAGTTTTCGAAGAGGTCGGTCATCATACATATGTTGCGAATCCGCTTGCAAACATATGGACGGCTGGCTCCCCGCTGAGAGAAGCAGTCATTCACATGTGCGTCCTCAACCATTATACCTATGGCTCCGAAGAGCAGGTACACTCACGAATGTCGCTAACGGTGTTCACTAGTGCCTCTCAGCTCCCTCCTGTCACTTTCCTTCCAGAATACTTCGAGGAAAAGGGGTATCGCAACCCTACAGATGCAAAGGACGGCCCGTTCCAGTATACATATCAGTCCGAGATACACTTTTTCGATTGGTTGAGCCAGAGGCCGAGAATTCAGAGTGCATTTAACACAACAATGGCAATCGCCCGAAATGAACGTGGGGAAGAATGGTTTCAGTTCTATCCCGTCGAGGAAAAACTCTCACTCTCAGACACGAACTCCTCAACAATCCTCCTCGTTGACATTGGCGGCAACATTGGCCACGATCTTAACAAATTCCAGAAGAACTTTCCCAAACTACCGGGCAGGCTCATTGTCGAGGACTTACCCCAGGTCGTGGCTTCGGCTGAGGCCCTTCCAAACGGAATTGAGAGCCTCGGTCATGACTTCTTTCACCCGCAGCCTCCTACCATACGCAACGCGAAAGCATACTATCTCCGAAATGTACTTCACGACTGGCCAGACAAGCAGGCCAAACAAATTCTTGATAACATTCGGGAGCTCATGGGGGAGAATTCCGTCCTGTTGATCGACGAGAACGCACTGCCGGAAGATAATGTAGGGTTCTACCCAGCCGCGCTGGACATCATCATGATGAGCATGTTTGCTTCATTGGACCGAACTGCTGCTCAATTTGAGGCGCTTCTTGACTCGGCTGGGTTCAAGCTAGTAGGTACCTGGAAGCCAAAAGACTATGTCCCTGGGTCGGGCACGTTGTTTGAGGCCGTGTTGAAGGAGGAGTGACATACATTAAGCGCTCTGGAAGCTCTGAACATGCGGTAGCTCTCAATTTTTGGTCTTAGCTGTTTGTCGATTAGGCGATGATGATCATGCATCTCTTACTTCTGCGATAAACTTGAGTTGGCAAGACCTAGTTGGATTGAGTATACATCTGATCGTTTTCCTACTCATTAATGATATCATCGCCAATTTTGCCACTCTATAATAGCCATTTAGATTGGAGATTGCAGATCTCGAGTGTCAATGTGTTAGGGTATCGTCGTTGCTAGTCGCTTGTGAGACAAGTGCGTGTGCACATGATAACCAGTCGAGCGCACCTGCTTTCCGTTGCTAAAATTGCCATCGCTCGCTACGGATTCAGTATCTACGGAGTCTGTGGGCCGCGTTCGGCCTACACGATAGAGGACGAAGTTAGAAGATCCCTGCAGCAAGGCAACTATCAAGGATGTTTGTTGACGCCGCTTACTTGCATCAGCTGTGCCACCAACTCACATCAATCCCGCCTTCCTAGTTCATAAGAGACCCGTGAGATAGATTACCAAATACCGTGAGTCAAGCAATTCGTAGCCTTGACGCACCAATCTTCTGCCTTCTGTCGGTCACCGACTATCCAAGTTGTCGGAAACACGCGTGGACGAATTAATTTGAAATTGTCTCATCACATGCTATGCGCAATATTCAACGATTTTTAGGCAACCATTAATGAAAGGAGGGCGTCACGACAGCAACCGCGTGAGAGCCGTACGCATGATCGTGGGTATGGAATGACCGGGCCGATAAAATCTACTCTTAATCAAAAGAGTGGTTGGTAGGTTTCTCTGAGAACATACTAGACTCGAATGTTGCATCTAGCACCAGCCTTTTGCGCCTGGGTTGCTTCGCGAGCAAATTATGCATTCAAGGGCCAAATTGTGACAGAACGGTTTCCTCTCTCTTGCGCGGGCCCTTCCTCTGAGTCGCGTGTTGAGGCTCGTGTCGAATGGAGCCAGTGTTGGCTATTGTTCTATTGTCGGTGCGTGACGTCTATGTGACCAGTTGTGGCCGACGTCAAGCGTTCCACTCTTTCCATGTGCAGGTCAATATTTCAGTGCTAGTTGTCAGATATATACAGCTTACAGCTTACTATAGATTATACCCCTTACAACAGTGTAGTCGCGTAACGCAGCTTTTCCTCAGGGAGAAAGAGAAAGAAAGAAAAACAAAGAACGCTTCGAAAGTAATGAATGCGCCGAACTATATTCAACTAGTCGCGACTCCTCGCGGGTATGCCTAGTCAACCGGTTACGTTGTTGACTTGTGTGAGCCCACATGCTAGTATCTTCCCCTGGACGAAGGCACCCAAAATCTAATGCCCTAAAAAGGGGCCCACACGGTCATACTAGACCCACAATGCGTACTGAAACAATAAATCCAATGCCATACTAAAGTCAATGGCTGTGGAGACCAGTTTAAATCAGACTCCGCAGCTCTTCGGGGATGCTAGATCGACTTTGACGAGCATAATTGAGTGTATGAGACCACTAGGTAGAAGCATAAAAAGGATATAAGGCCAGAGTTGTCGGCCTTCAGAAGAGGAGTCTTGCCTCCTCACTGGCTGTCTTTTCACCAAATGTGCCCCCACGCAAGCCAGCAGGACTACTTTCAGGAGGGCAAGAAAGCCTAGAAGAGACTTCTCGTTCTTACTAAACTGCAAGGCCATGCTCTTTATTCCCAATTCTTTATCGTCCTTGATATCTTGGAAAGCGTAGATCGTATCGTAAATGACCGTCCAGACGACGTATGCCGCGTAGAGAGCCAAAAGTCCTTGGGTGCGAGACTCAAGTGTCACTCCAGCAGAATCCCCCCAGATCATGGCGAGCCGCTCCAGAACGTCGTATTCAGCCATTGCGGCTCCAAATAATACCCCCATCCAAGGGTAAGCCCCAAAACGACTTGGGCATAGTTGGTGACACGTTTGGCGTACGGGTATGCGGTGACCATCAGGATCAGAGGCACCGAGTACATATCCAATCGCCTAGGTTCGGGGAACATTGGCGCGATGCTCAGAATCCAGGCGACCAAGAGAACAGCAGTGAAGTAATAAGCTTCCCGGGGAGAGATAGCTTTCCTAGCGATGGGGCGGAACCGAGTTCGTTGCACCCGGCAGTCAACGTCAACATCGACAATGTCGTTCCAAGCACACCCCGGGGCGCGGAGAATTGATCCGGAGCACAGGAGTAGTGGAAGTCGAATCGGGGAGATGTATGAGGGTTTTGGTATAGAAGGTTCCGCCGTCAAGATGGCGAAGAAGAAACCATAGAAATATGGAAAGACAATGATGGGGATTCCGACGGGTCGATTTAGCCTTGCAAGCTCGAAGTATGGGAATACCGCCTTCATTGACGTAGTCACTGGTGAAGGGATCCCTGACTGCAATTTCGACATTTCGTAGTATACACGATAAAAAAATCGATATGATGTAGGATTGTAGTGTGCTTTCAAGAGGCTCGATATAAAAAACAAATGTCGGTACGAAATTATTACAACAAGTATCACGTCTGGGTACGCTGATCTCACCGCCAACTATGATCTTGAAGTCTAATATGCTGGGTCGATTTCAAATTGGGGCACACCTGCAGGGATGCGATGGAGCGTATGCCCGCCCGCAGTCATGGGGGGAACAGCAAGCTAGGCTTTATGCTGGATTGGTCACAATACTGATTTCACGCCTGGAATCTAGCGAGCCGGTACTGGTTCCAATGGAAGATACTGCACATCGGCTAGAGTTACGCTGGCTGCAGTAATACCGCCAGTCTAGGCGAATCCAATAAAATTGCAGAACTAGTCTGCCTTCGACTTACATGTAACACCGGCCAAGCGACACAGTAGACCACACATGATTTTTATGGGTGGTAACGGACTCGATTTGGAAGTGGAAGATGTGTACAGGGGTATTTATTAATGTTAGGCATATGTGCAGGTGACTTGAGCCGATCCGCCCGCTAGGTTCATTTCTGGCTTGCCTTGTACCAGAAGCCCGGCTACACCGGTCATAGATTGATGTCCCACGACCTGAGTGTTGTTCATCATGCATGTTAGCGCCGCCGAGAAAGAACCCTGGTTCACAACTGAAGGGGTATACCAGAAGTGGTGCGACTGCTACCTCATCTATGCACTTCTGCGGCGGCGTAAAACTTGTACCATGTCCGAAGCTGCAGTTCAATACTTTGTACTCCTCAATAGAAATGAGTGTTGGTGTCGCCATACTTTGTCGTATTCTTCCCGGAGTCTTTTTAGTAGCCGCATGTGCGTTTGCACCTCTCCATCGAAGCTGCAGATATCTCATCACAACTACGGACTCACTTCAATATTATCTTATGAGTGATTTGCCTCATTCTTCACAGAGACCATGAACGCTCTCCACCCGATGGCGACCGCGATCGAGGTCCTCATATGCTCGCTCTGTTTTGGGCTCCATTCCCGATCATGGTAGCCATAGTTGGAACTCGAATTGCTATGAGAATCCGAATGCAAAATATCGGAATCGACGACTACATGATGCTAGCATCATTGGTAAGCGCTACTTGCACGCTTTAGGCTGTCGACCACATGGCTAATGTGAGAAAGCTTGTGCACACCGCCAGTGCAGTACCATTCAACCTCTACCTTTTACATGGTGGTTTGCGCCATGTGTACTATATCGAGCCGTCTCAACTACCGCTGCTGCTGAAGTTGAATTTCATCAGCCAGCCATTCGGGGCATTTGCTGCCACCTTTGGGGAAATGAGCGTAGCGTTTCTTGTATTGCGCATTACTACTCGCCTCCACTTCTGGCGTAGGACCATCATTTACATCAGCATAGGAATACATCTCCTGCTCACGACCGTTGCAATGACCGTAATATTTGTTCAATGCTCCCCAACGCGAGCCCTGTGGGAGAAAGTGCCGGGCGGGAAATGCTGGAGTCCTGAAATCGTCGCCGACATAACAATTGCGCAATCTGGTAAGATTCATGTCACTTGTCTTGGCGTCTGTTGATTACGTGCAGCCTTTGGGACCTGGCAGGACTTGCTTCTGGCGGTTGTGCCTTGCACTATCATCTGGACTTCGTCCCTTTCACGGCGGACAAAACAAGGGCTTTGCGCCCTCCTCAGCCTAGGCGCAGTGTAGGTGCCCGTCCCCCAAGTGCATAAGCTACATAGGTACTAACGTTCTGATGTTAATCAGTGCTGGAATTTTCTCGGCTTTAAAGACTGTTCATATGTCTAACTATGCCAACCGCGCCGACTTTACCTGTGAGTGAGCTCAGAAATGGCAGGAATTTCGATGAGATTAGTTCTAATTCACCCATAGGGGCAGTTTATCCGATTTTCATGTGGGCGGTGTACGTTTAGCTCCCCATCGGTTAATTGTGTTTCTGTGCTGATGCAATTGCAGTGGCGAAAATGCGTTGATCATCATATTCGGCTCAGTCCCTCCCTTAAAGCCTGTCTTTGACCGTTGGCGCAAGGGGAAGCTTATGGCTCCGACAGGTCGTGGACCATCATATAAATTTTCCTCTGAGAGAGTGCGGAAAAGCCCAGCCAGAATAATGAAGGACCCACTTTGGTCCCTGTTTTCTCAGAACAGGAGTGATGATGGGGTGGGTGGAGAACAACCTATTTGTCAGAGGGGAACATTTTCATCGAAAATTCGTATGAGGTAACCTCGCAGCGACATGTGTCTGTGGAAACGGAGCCTGAGGGGTAAGCGAAGGGTTTGACCGTCTTGACCGATAGCCTCTGTAGCATCTCCGGTCCAGGGTAGATGTCGTAAGCTTTAGGTACATTTCGGAAGTTCTTTCTTCTCCTTCGTCCTTCATGAGATGCGCCCCAGTCTTCAGTCTTTCACGTTAGTTTATCGATTGCACTCCGGAGAGAAAGAAAAACAACATTCATTTTGACGCTCACACTCGAGGTCACTGACAACGTGCCAAGGACTTGGCAGTGCTCCGCCACATGTCGACAGATCTTTCCCGGAGCAGCCGCAACGCGACATGATCAACACGGAGGTCCGGGGTTGCGAGGCAATGGCCGTAACGCCCAGCCTGGTGGATCTTCGATTGCGCGTACTGTCATCTCCCAGCAAACGGTGCACTCAGCCTGCATCGCGCTTCCGCCTTCAACTACCTTCGCTCTGGAACCAGTTCAATCACAAACATTACCACCATATAATTCGAAATGTACTTTAAATCCATTTTCTGCGTAGCGGCGCTGTGCGCCGGTGTTGCGAAGGCGGATTTCATGGTCTACACTGAACCTCCCATTCCGACATCCGCAGTCCCAAGCTTTGCAAATCCTGCCGACGTACGCCTTTTCCTCCCGCTCTCCCATTCTCACTGACGTCTCTACAGGCTAGCTCTTGGACAACCTCCGTCCTTCTTAACGCGCGCATCGGCTACGCCGCTTTCACTAAAAGCGCTGGCAGCACCTACCAATCATCGCTGAGCTCCGCCGCATCGGAAATCCAAGCGTTCGCTGCCTCGGCCGCCAACTACAGCATCCCCGCTGCAGTCACCGATCCTTCGACTACCACGACCTTCTTCTCGAAGCCAGACTGGTATACCGCGCTGCCGACGAGCGCCCGCGCGTTCAAGGAGAGCCAGGTCGCGGATCAGTTTAGTATCGTTAAGGGCGTTATTGAGAGTAGACAGACGACGAGCAGCTCGAAGGGTGCGGCACCAGCGCCAACACCGAGGGCGGGGTTAGGGCTGGGATTTGGAGCTATGGCTGCGGTTGCGGCGCGGGTGTTTCTATGAAGGAATACTTGGGACATGGGAATCGCTTGGAATAGCACAGTCGAGCATGGCATAATAGATGTAATGGGAACGACCTATGTTAGTAGGTGACTATAGAGGACTGCATGCGTCAAGGATGACGTCGGCGTTGGGGCGCGACTGGTTCGCAGGTTAAAATTGGCCATCTCATTGGAATAATGTTATGCGATTTCAGCACACACATCTTCTTACCCTCCGGGGCAGCTTTCTGTCAGCACTCACGACTTTGTATACCCCACGTGGCGGAGGCACAGCCTCTGTCATTACCTTCATCGCCCTGAAAAGAAGTTCGATAGTGAGTTTACAACAGAGGAATATCGACCCTACTTAAACGTCGAAGACAAAGTCAGAAAAATGCATCCAGAGGTGTCAGTACCGGTTGTTTCATTCCAGGGGCCGTTCTACTTCCCGATCGTGACGCGGTTCGTATCGCCGACCGTATCGCCGACTCATGTACATGAGTCATTTAAGTCCATCGAACCGTCCACGACATCACTGTATGAGCCCGAACGCATAGCCATCAACCCGGATGACTGACCTGCCGCAAGAGTCACTATGGAGACAACCATTACTCGGGTATAGAAAGGGCTTGCCGTAGCCGTAGGCTGTCTCCATACACATGCCCATACAACGTTCCCCAGAGCCAACTCTAGGATTTTCTCTATATTAGACCAAGCACCTAGTGTCTTCCACTTTGACTATGAAGCTGGGCGTCTACGATGAGCTCTCCAGGCGTAGAGGAACAGATGCAGTCCAAGGCACGCCAGAAATTGGATTATAATTTTGACGAGCTCGCAAGTCGAGACGTGGGCTCAGAGGAGAATGAAGTGAAGGAAGAAGAGAGTATTGAAAATCCTGAATGTGTGAAAAGAGGGTGATTCTCTATCATCTATCCTCTATAATCTTATTAATTACTTTTATCCTCTATAGTCTTATTAAGACGCGCCCAGCCAGTACAATCACCACTTCTTCAGCCTTCACGTAACGAAACCCGACGCACATCGAACCTTGTTAAAGCTCGTTCTTCGCTATACATCAATATTTTACACTGTTACTGGCAGATACATCGAGCTTAAGAACAAGATTCTGCGCTGGTAATGTTTCACGAACAGATTAAACCTAAACCTACCCTCAATCCTGCTTTCCAGTCGCTAACCCTTCTTTATAGAACCTGCATTTTGCTTGTTTTTTTAAGCTCATAACCTTAATGACTTAATTTTGCACTCTTCTACCTTCCTACGCGCTTATCACGTACTGCCCAAGCACCCGTTTTACGCTCTCTTCACCTACGGAACTACTTGCAGAACTCACGACACCCATCCATTGTTTCCTTTCTAAACGTAAGCCTATGATTCAAAGGATACCGCTCTGTGGGTGACTGGCATGCGCACAGCGATGACGAAATTTCAAAACGAGAGCAGAATCTGTGGCCTCCGCACTTATAGAACTAGGCCAGCATCCAATGTCACTTTCACCTGTACAGCGTAACCAGACTTGTGTCGAGGCATTGTACATTGAGAGCAGCACTGGCTTTCGTATTGGCTTCCGAATGTTCCAAGCTATACGCGCTGTACGAATGCAGGTGCTATATAGCGATAGCTTCAAACCTGAGCATACCTGGGTGAGTAAATGTTGGTTGAACTTTTGTCATTAGAGAGGGTAAAGTCATATGGGTACCTTAACGATGAAGAAGACCCAAGTCCGTTACTCACGTACTTGATATACTCCTATCGATGACTTTTGAACGCCGGAATGGGAAGAGATTCTTGAATTCTATGTCCAAAGCTTGCTTGTTCTTCAAACACAAAGCTGAAAAAGTGCAGCAACCGATACAAGTACCAACTTCAGAGCCGAGACTGACTTTAGACGATATCCCATCACTCTGCTACACTACTCTTCACATATCTGATACCTTGGGCTCTAAAGATGAAGAACGTCCGGGATATGGCTTCATTGTTCTCTCTCCTTCCACTTGCTCTTTGTGCTCCTCAAATACCTCCTCGCGTGCTCAAAGTCTTCCGAGATTCGAAGACCTCCAGAGACACAGAGCTCCCAATCCGATATTTTAAGACGCTTGAAGTCACACCCGACGAAGCCACCATCCTAAACTCCTACTCCTACACCGTCTACATCAAATCAGTCCCCGCTGAGGGCTGTCCCCCGGTAACCCCCAAGATACTATTAAGCCTAGAGCCACATGGCGCGAAAAGGCCGCTCGTTGCAATATCGCCAACACCTCCCTCAAAGTTTACAAACAGGACCCGAAAGTTCATCCGATTCAAGCAAAAATCCCACCCATGCAAATCGAGTACGGCAAGAACCAGACCAGGCAAGATGAGTTCTACAACCTTAGCTTTATCAACTGCAAAAAGGGCGACAACTTCGACCCCGATCTGAGTGCATGTGCTCGATGGGACGGCGGGCTGCAGATTATAGGCAACGGCAAGTGTAAGAGCTTCCAGTGTTTAGAAGAGTGTTGTAAGCAGGGCTATTGCGATCCGCCAGGGACTGCTGCTAGAATAGCTAGTGGAAACAATGAGGAACCCAATACAGGATGTACGCTTGCAGATGCAGGTACGGACTTTTTCGGTTTAGGAGTTGCCGTTGAGCTTTGCGCAGGGAACAGATGAGTATTGCTGTCGCGGACCACGTGCTGCTTTCTGATTCCTTAGATTGGTGTCGTAGATTACCACTTCCTGTGATAAGCCAATAGCTGCTTTTTCAGCATCAACCGCGCAAAAGTCACAGCGGCCAAAAATAGACCTACATCAAGAACCAATCTTATGACAAACCCAAGGTTAATGCACAAATACGAGCTGGTCATGTGCGCTTTTTTTCTACATGGTAAATGTTGTCAGCTGTCGTGTTCTTGTCAAGTCCGAAATTGTCAAGGAGCGGTTACACAGAAACATACCTGGCATGACTGAGGTAATACGGTGCCTTTGATGCGAAACTCATCACTTCATGACATTCGGTTAAACCGTATGTCCATCTATGAAAGTCATCCGCAAATGAATCCATGCCGAGTCACTACCTGGACCCTTGCCTGGTCCCATACTGAATGCATTCTTCGTCCTCGCTCCCTACACTCAGCGTTCGCACTCTGGGCCGGTCCATCGATTGCAGAGCTTTGCTAAGCGCTCACTGCATGAATGATTGCCACGTAATGTCCATCTTGGCGGCGACAAAAGCAAAGTCTCGATTGCTGCATGTCGATAACGAACAGCTCAGCCCTGTCCTTTGCACGTTCAGCCAGACCACAATCTTGGCTCTGTGCCTGCGTCCCCCTTCGTTTCAACTCCCGACGCGCGGGCCAACGAACGTGGATTGCTGCAAGGTCCAGCTACGTGTTTGCCTATAAAGAGTATGGTGCCTGTCGATCATCCGCTGACATCACGCTAAGGATGAAGTGATTGGTTGGTTCCTGATTATTCGCCGAAGTCCGACAGCCCAGAGCTGACGACGTGCGTCCTCAGAAGACTTTTCTCCAACCACACGGATTTGGTAACAGTGCCGACATGTGTGCCCAACGCCCGGATTGAATGCGGCGTACGCCAGCACTGCGAGGATGATGTCTGAACGCACGTACAGTCATGTCTTACACCGCTTTTGATTTTTCGACTACGTGGTCCAATCTTTGACGCCTATGGAGAAGGCAGACTCAGCCCTGGGCGCCTGGATCAGAAGCCGGGAGTCCGAACGAACGATGATGTGCGAACGCTTCCCCATGTTGATCGATGGTTCGGTGTAGAAGCCCTCGGGAGCGGCAGACTTCGGCCGCTTGCGACCAGCCAAGAGCACTTGGTAAAAGTGCCCTTGACGTACGATTTACCGAATTATGCCGAACCTGTCAAACACGAGGCTCGGGTGACCGCCGCTGATAAGTAGCCGTCACTAGATAGACGGTCGGCGAACTACGGGACGGGTAACAGTTTTCCGTGACTACATTTTCTATGGAGCATGGCTTTGCGATCGATTTCTCATTCGTACACGCCCCGGACCTAGCACGGCTAAGGTAGACCCCGCGGATGATCCGGTTCCCAACAGAAAAAAGTTTCTTTTCCAAGTATTGGGTGGCTGGGCGGTCCCTGATGGCTTCCGGGAACGGTCTCATATATAAACAGTCGAACGTGGAAGAATGGGTTAAGCAAATCGACACTCTTTTGATACCGACTTCGACACTCCTTTCGAACCCGGTGTTCAATACCTTCCTTACCTTGCGGCTGGTCTAGACGCGCATTCTTTGATACACCTAACAGAAATACTATCATTCCTTTATCTTTACCAACACCTCACCGAGTCAACACTCATTCAATCTTCAAAATGGTCCAGCAAAGCATCCTATCCCTCCTTCTCCTGCCAGTCTTTGCGCTGTGTGCCCCTCATGCGAAACACAGTCAGCGACACACTCCTTCCGAGGTCGCTCGCTCCTCAGTCCCTTCCAATGGAGCTCCCGGTCAGGTCCACCTCAAGAATTCCTGCTCTTACGCTGTTTCTATCGAGGAGTTCGCCGGACCTGGCTGCGACTGCAGCGAAGGGGGCGAAGTCGCCGCTGGCTCTTCCTGGAACGACACTCTCAAGGCTTGCTCCAGCGGTAACCGCGTTCTCAAAGTTTACCGCGAGGGAAAGACTGCGCCCATGCAATTCGAGTACGGCGTTGACTCTTCATACGTCTGGTACGACATGAGCTTTATCGATTGCGTCAAATCTGGCTACGACTTCAGTGCTTGCGCAGGTGCTGGATGGGCAATGCACAGTGAGCCCGAGTGCCATGCATACAGCTGCTCTGGTGGAGAAGAGTGCTGCACTCAGGGCTATTGCGACCCTTATGCCACGGGAATGGCTATTCAGCCCAACACTGGGTGCGGAGCGGATCAGGGGTATACGGATTCTAGCGCAATGGGCATCACTATTGAGCTCTGTGCTTCTTAGGTATGCGCATGTGCAGAATCGCAGTAGAGACTAGATCTCATATGCCCAGGTAGACGGTTTACGAATACATGATCGCACTGAATAAATGTCATTCTTTACACAAAAATTCATAGATCTTGCTGTGAAGTATGCGGAGTGACGATTCCTCCTGTCCCTCAATGCACATTACCAAGAGCAAGCAGTACGATCGTATCCTCACGAATATCACCATAGGCTTCGTTGGATAGGACGTAAACCAAAATACCATCTTCGAATTAAAGAAAAGGGCTCCACCCCCATGTAGTACATAATGTAAAGGTAGACGAAGCATGATAACCGAGGTAAACTTAGAAAGTATGTTGGTTCGCTACCACCTAGAGGTAAGCGTTGGGCATCGCAACATTAACCGACGGCACGGCAGTCATTGCCCAACACTTTATTCAAAACCTCCTCTTAACGACCCTAAATAGAGCAAAGGTACGTGAGCTTTCAGCTGCCGGTTCGGCATCGTAATGCAATGACGTTATGGCTTCACTTAGCGCGGGCGGCACGTAGCGGGATTCGACCAACATACCAGTGTCCCAGCAACGCACCGCGACTGAACACGCCAAGTTGCCGAGTGTAGTACCATAGGGGCACACCACCGCTTCTCATTCTCGACATACAGAGCGTGGGGGAATATTTGCGCAAGCCAAAGCCCGCACAAAGCAAGAACCCAAAAAGCTTTTAGGTTTCCACATTAGCCCTTGAACGTTTCGATACAATGCGGATGTTGCGTTGGCGCGGCAAGAAGACCCGCATTGCGGTACATAACAGCGAAACGCGCGCCCCCTCGCGTTTCGAATCGAAAGGCAATCTCGTCGTTCTGCGCTACATCCAAAGTGTAAACGAAAGAAACTTTTGATCGAGGAGCTCTTTGGAGAGTAAGGATGCTATCGTGGGTTTCCACATTCAGTAGACTCATGAGCACGTGGCAGCACCATGCGTGTCCCACAACGGCCACGCGAGCCCACCCATCGCAACACGGACCGCACTCCGACATCATTCCAATCGCTATGCTTTTTCTACTCACTCAAATCTCGCGCTTACCTCATCAAGTCTGCTGAAACCCCACAGCCCACCCACCGCGCGAAATGCAGAGCCGCATAGCCACAGGACACACACTGCTCGTGTGCAAGTTTCCCCTGATGGCACGGCCCACCACATTGCATCCCGACAACAATCCTAGGAAAAACAGGGATGAGCGCTTAACCATCCCGAATCTGACTGAGCTAAGCCCCTTTACGCCCGTCTTACTCGCTACGCCGCACCAATCTCATCAACAACCCCAGCCAATCAATTCGTTTCATACCCATCCAAAGGCGCTTTCTCGCTCCCGGTCGTTGTGACCTTAAACCAGGGGACTTGGCCATTCCTATTTTAACCCGATGAGCGAGCGCTGACTGGGTATCGTGTCGGGAGTCAGGCGCTACGATGTGCCTGAGCCGCGGGTTTTAATATAAGAGCCGGGCAAGGGGACGCGGCGTTGCGACCCTCATCTTACTGAGATCCCCCGTTTCTCTCGCGCCGTCTGCCTCTGTCTCTCGTTATTTCGTGATACCCTCTTGACTTCTCGTCGCTCGACACCCACACTCATTTGGCGTTGACGAGGCTGGACCGGAACGACGTCGCTCTTTACCAACCGCAAATATCGATAACGACATATCGCCCCTCATCACGCTCATTTGTTGATCCAGCCTCGCATCGCTATACCTGTTAAAATGGTCCAGACAAAGAACATCCTCTCCCTCATCGTCCTGCCGACTCTCGCACTGAGCTCGCCTTCGCTCCACGCGCGCCATGCTCACCACCATCGCGCGGTCAAGGAGCACTGGGTCTACGAGACGAAGATTGTGGCTACCACGACTGTTACGTACGGCCAGATCCCCTCAGTCAAGCCCACTCCGGCCGAGGTGAAGGAGGTCAACGCCAACGCCAACCCTGTGCCCGACGAACCCAAGCTGTCCTCGGCCGTTGAGACCTCGATCGCCGCGCTGCCTGCCCTGCCTACATTGGAGCAGGAAGACAAGACCGAGCCCGAGACAATCCCCGAATACGTGCTACCCAGCACGACATCGACTTCCTCCGTGGCCAAACCCACTGCTACCGGCTCGCCCCCATCTAGCGGCTACCCATCTGGCGCTGGTGGCCAATTTACCATTAAGAACAACTGCAAGTACGATGTCACCATGACCATCGACAGGACCCAGTGCGGAGCAATCGAGCGCGACATCCCCATCGGCGCTGGCGAAACCTGGTACGGCGATATCACCTCGTGCGACGGTGCCAACCCCGCCTACAAGATCTACAAGCTCGAGAGCGGAAGCAAGACCAAGCGCGACCCTTCCAAGCCTCTGCAGCTCGAGGCCGGCTTCAAGCCCTCTCAAAACACCCTCTGGTACAACATCAGCCCCAAGGACTGCGTCGACGACATGTATGGCGCTGGCATTCAAAACTGCCCTGGCGGCCCCTGGTACCTTAGCGCTGAGTCCAAGGCTGAAAACCCGGGCGCGTGCCAGACGTTTGAGTGCAGCGACGCCAAGTCCTGCTGCACTCAATCTCTGGGCGCGTACTGCGATGCGTGGGCCACCGCTGCCAAGGCGCTCGGTGGTCTCGAGCCCGTTGGAGGATGCTTGGGCTCGCTGGACCAGCTCTCTCTGACTGCCCAGCTCTGCTGAGCTGAGTCGCGCGCAGTAGATTAGAGGCTCTCGATCCTGAACAAGCCCGATCCGTGACGTTACCGGCAGCGGACATCGAGAGTCCGGGCGGATTTTTGTAAAATGGCATACCGGTTTGTTTTGTTGTAGTTTTTTAGCCGAGATAACCCATGCGTTCTGTAGTTGAAGGCCGTTGTAAATGTTTACTGTTAGTCGAATTCCATGTGTCATGCTGTAATATCGTGCGCTCATTCGTTCATCATGTCCCATCATAATCGTCAAGCTATATCGTCACCCAGCACCCCCTTCTAGAGTCAAACAAATGAGCAAAACAGTCCCACCAACTTCGCCATCGTCGCCAAAAGCAAAACCCCCCCTCCTTGCTGACCCCAGCCCTCGACCTGACAACTCATCAAGACTCATACTCACGCCCTTTCTCCAGCAGCTAGCCTACTCTAATCCAAAAGAAAGGCTATGATGTGTATGTAGTAGGGGTACATAAACCGGTGTTGCAGCTTCGCTGTCCCATATGACCCTCTTGAACGCCCCTACGACATGCCCGTACTCTGCCATTAAACACGGTCCCGCAACTGTCCTCCTGGTCGACATTTGCTTGGGGAGGCTTACCAACAAAAGACAGGACGACGCCAAGGTTGGGAAGGAGCTCATCTCACGGTACGGCTGACTCTGAGCATTGTGTAATAGTCCAGGACTCGCGTATTCTGTTCTGTTAGTGTAGCTAAAAACAAATTAATGCAGCGGGACTTTCACGATTCTGGCTGTATGGGAAGAATCAGCCTCACCGATCAGTATTGTACTAAGGGCATGGTATGAAAGGATTATATTCATCTGTAAAAGCTAGCTGTGAATGCAACATGCCAAAGGAAATTGGATTTAGTGGGTATCATAGTCGTGGTCTCATAAAGCCGCACGGCTCGCTTCGTCAATCTCTCGCGCCTTCTAGTCATTGGTGGTCCTAAAAGCCTTCAGGACCCTCTACACACAGCGAACAGTTCTCATTACCTCACCACTCTGCGCGTAGAGTCGTACACAAATGGCTCAGGTCCCTGCCTCCTCTGCTGCCTCCTGCTTCCTGATCTGCTCCTCGAGCCTCTTCTTCTCCGCCTGCTTTAGCCGCATCATGGTAACTTCTTCTAAGCTCGGCGTCTTCGGCGAGAAGGAGAATTTTGGAGTGCCCGGTACGCTCGAGGTACCTTTTTCTAGCCCAAACGACGCGCGGAAAGTCCTATTTGGTGTCGTGACGGGTGTCGACGGCGCTGAAAATGTAGCGTTCATGGGCGACTTGATTTCGGGTTCCTTGCTAGCCCACGTGACGGACTCCAGGGACGGCCAGTCTGTTTTTCCGTCGACTACGGCGGCGTGTGCGTGGTCAAGGCGAGTGTAGACGATAAACACGGTTGCGGTGTTCTTCTTGTGCTTTTCGCCAGGTATCCGAAGCTTCTTGTCTTTGCCCAAGACTATGCTGTCAATCTCTCCGTATTTCATAAACATGCCCGAAACCTTCCCTTTGTCCCACGTCGCCGACTCGCCCTCGCGCAGGAATCGTACTTTGATTGTACGATCTATTTCCGCAGTCTGGCCCGGCACAGGTGCTTGTGGTCTCGTCTCCGCCTCCGGGCTAGGCTCCATGAAGCTCGCCTCCTCTTCCTGGCGCTGCCGTTGAAGCTTTTCCTGATGTTCCTTCCGCCGCCTTTTTCCGTCTTCAGCTAACCTCTGTATGTCCATCTCGCGCTTTTCAGCCTCGCCCATCTCGTGTGCCCGTTTCCTCTTCAGGTTCGAGAAGCCTTCGCGCTCACGCCTCTCCAGATCCTCTTTCATCTTCCGCCTCCTGCCGTCCAATAACTCATCCTGAAGCGCTTTCTCCCTCTTTCGCTGTCTCTGGCGGTCATATTCGGTCTTTAATTTGACATCAAGAAGGATATCGCGGGCTATCCCTAATCGAATAAACTTGTCGGCCGCATTCGCGTCATCCGGGTTCTTGTCGGGGTGGACTTTTACTGAAGCTTTGCGGTAGGCGCGCTTGATTTCTAATTCTTCTGCGTCAAAGGTGGTGACGCCTAGGAGAGCGTAGAGGTCGTCGGTTGTTGTTTTCGCAATTTCGTCGAGGTCTTTAAAGTCGCCCATGGCCGCGACTATGGATCAGGCTCCGACGGTCGTCTGGATACGTGTTGCAACGGACAGCCGTAGCGTTTTTGGCTACGCGCGACAGGATCTTTAAGCGGTTGTAGTTGTATAGATTAGAGGTGGCACAACCTCAAAACACATGCAGGCTGCGATCCGGTCACGCGACTAGTGCCTTGGCATCGGAACTTTTTCGGAACTCGCCTTGCGTACCTGCAGCCATCCAAAATCACCCCGCAAATGTCAGCCAGCTCCGTCAAACGCACCATTATGGCCACTTCTCCAAAAGAATGCCAAAAGGTGGTGGAGGGTGTCTTTGGTATGTAATTGAAAACCTCTTGAAGTCCCTCAGCGGGTGCGATCCACACGAGAGCTCAATTTGGGCGAGCAAAAGCTCCCGCCGTTCAATCACCGACATTGTGCTTGAAGAAGTGCTAATGATACAACCAGCCATCAACAAACCCCAATGGGCCTCCTCTGCCGGCGTACTTCGTGACTTACAAACCCACTTCTCCACCTCCCCGCTCTTCGCTCCATGGCTCACTCATGCAAGACGCAACCTAATTCTCTCTCGCGCCAAACCTAAGTTTCTCAGGAATCTCAATGTCAAGCTTGGCCACGGCGGCACCCTCGACCCCCTCGCAACCGGAGTTCTTATCGTAGGCGTGGGTAGAGGCACGAAATGTCTACAACGGTTCCTTGAATGCACGAAAACCTACGAGTGCGTGGTGCTGTTTGGCGCAGCGACAGACAGCTATGATGCAGTAGGAAAGGTTGTGAGTCGGGCACCATATGCACATGTGACGAGGGACTTGGTAGAGAGTAAACTCAAGGGATTTCGGGGGAAGATCATGCAGAAGCCGAGCGTGTTCTCGGCGCTGAAGGTCGATGGGAAGAAGATGTATGAATATGCAAGGGCGGGTGGCGACATTCCGGAAGTGCCTGCACGGCCAGTCGAGGTCCAGGAGTTGGAGCTGCTGGAGTGGATGGAACCGGGAACACATGAGTTTGCATGGCCAAAGGAGGAGGTAAACAGTACAGAGAAGATGGGCGCGGAAAAATTGCTGGGGATACGACAAGAGGATGCGGATGTAGCGGCGCGTAGAAACAGGAAACGTTCGCGATCGCGGTCCCCAGAGGATAGCTCGCATACAAAGAAGCTCAAGACGGAAGATGGCTTAGCGGTTTCCAGCACGATACCCGCACAAGAAGCTACGGAACCAGTGGTCGATCCCGAGGACCCCGTCACAAACTCGGAATCGCACCCGAAAGAGCCCACGACCGCAGACGAACCAGCAATGTCAGGCGCATTGCCAACGGAAGTTGATTCCACTCCAGCAGACACCGGACTTGTACAGCCCACGGCATCGGCGACTGACGACTCAGAACCCCCATCACAACCTCCAGCTGCCCGCATCCGCCTGACAGTAACATCCGGCTTCTACGTCCGTTCCTTCTGCCATGACCTCGGCCTTGCCTGCGACTCGCTAGGCCTCATGTCCTCCCTCGTTCGCTCGCGCCAAGGCGACTACGAGCTCGGGAAGAATGTGTTGGAGTACACAGACTTAGTTGCCGGCCAGGATACGTGGGAGCCCAAAGTACAAAAGTTATTGGAAGAATTCATGGAGAAAGAGGAGTGGGAAGCGGAGGAGGTCGAGGATGACGAGACCTGGGAAGCGAAAAATAAGGACATCCTAGAGGATAGGAAGGAGAATGATCGGGAGAGGAGTTATCAAGGTGGCAGAAAGGGCGGCGGGAAAGGGAAGGGCGGAAAGGGGTGGTACAAGAAGCACTGAGGTAGTGCTCTTCCATGCTCATTCGGAGATACCTAACTTTAATTGAAAGGAAATGGGGTTGGAAAACAGAGATACCCAGATTATATTTGCAGTATGTTTGAGTCAACATCAGGAGTCTCCAGTAACCTGTCCCAAGTCCCCCCGAATCGGTAAAGTCTTTACCACCGTCTCAATATTCATATTTGACAATTATTACAGTAAGAGTTAGTTTTTGATCACCCTCAGTTCTGTCTCTATACGTCCCTCTGACCTTAATAATTAATACAAGTGCAGTAAATATCTTTCTTCTTCGAAATCATTCCAACGGGCCTACAGACAAGTTTGCAGCTATTGTCATGCACTCATCTGGCGACTTCCACTCCCTCTAAAAACAGCTTCTATCTGAAGAGGAGCCTGTACCAACTCCCTGGAGCGTAATACTTAGGGGATCGGTATGCGGGCTTAATAGAGTTGACGAATTTGTCGCAGATGAGGCGATCAATTCACAATCGTGCTACATCACCTCGTTGATAGGGACGGAATAGAGGAGGCGCAGCATGTTCACGAATCTCGACGCTTATGACCTACGTAATTGAGCTACACAAGCATGCCTACACTGATCAATGCCGTCATTCGTCTCCTGATGTTAGCTACCCCACATCGCGCTGCCAAAACTTCCACTTCGAGCGTATTTCCCCGCGAAGATTCAAACGGAGCTTAGGGCATAATTGTCTTGGTAATTGCCTAAAGTCGCCGTGAAGCATAATGCATTCAAGGTTACAAAGCTCCGAAGCGCCTACATACATATAGCTACCCCTCATCGCGACTGATTTCGTCAATGTTTATCAACATTTGCCCCACCAAAACTCACACATCTCGCAAACTTTTGCTATCCCACCCATCACAATTCGATAAATCTGCCTTCCTTACAAACACTCACAATGACTAACATCGCGCTAATTGGCAGTGGCATCTTCGCAAAAGAAGAACACCTCCCCGCTATCAAAGCAACCTCTTCCCTCACTCTCAAAGCAATCTACTCGCGCAGTCGCAAGTCAGCGGAAGCACTGGCCGCCGATACGAGCGACGTTGAGCTATACAGTGAGGACTATGAGGGGCGGAAGTATGAGGATCTGTTGAAGAGCAAGGATATTAGCGGTGTGATTATTGCGTATGTACACCACAGCCTAGAAGGGTTGATATAGATTGGGATATCTTGATACTAATACGATAGTATGATCACAGACTCCCGATACTAGTGCAACCCGAGTACATCAAGAAAGCCCTCAGCGCAGGCAAACACGTCCTCGCCGAGAAACCCATCGCAAAAGACCTGGCAACCGCACAAGGCTTGCTCCAATGGATCAGCACCAACGTTTCCGGTCCTACCTTCGGCGTCGCTGAGAACTTCCGCTTCTTGCCTCGCTTCCTATACGCAGCGTCTCAAATATCGTCGCTTGGCCGTATTCTGAGTTTCCGCACAAAGGTGCAGAATTTGGTGCAGCCGGGAGGGAAATACTTTGAAACGGCGTGGCGCAAGACGCCGGAATATCAGGGCGGCTTTTTGCTAGATGGCGGTGTGCATTTTATCGCTGCTACGCGGTTGATACTTGAAGCGGGCGGTGTAAAGATGGAGAAGCTCGCCGCATTTACGAGTCAATTGCAGGAACATTTACCACCTGTGGATACCGTGGATGCCACAGTGAAGCTCAGCAATGGTAGTTCGGGCACATTAAGTATGAGCTTTGGAACGACATTGAAGGGATCCGAGTATGCGTTTGCGTGTGAGAAAGGGTCTGTTGTTGTAACTTTTGGCAAGGTTGTCACGACTATTGACGGTAAAGAGGAGGTTAAGGAGTTCCCTGACGAGGGGAATGGTGTGAAGGAGGAGGTTAAGGCGTGGGGAGAGGCGCTGCAGAGTGGGAAGGCGGATGAGAGGCAGAGTGGGGAGGAAGCGTTGAAGGACTTGCAGGTTCTGGAGGCATTGTTGAAGAGTGGGGAGACCGGCGGTAAGGTGATGGAGTTGAAGCTATAAATGGGCGGACAAGGAACTTAAGGCTACAGTACGTAAAATATTATGAGATTGCAGTCAGCTTCGTAAGGCCTTTTGAGGAATTATATTGATGTCACTGTCCATCAATACGATACACATATCTCAAATGGACGACAGTGGAGGATGCCCAGTAGAGGCGAGGATAAGCATTCGCCTGGTCTTTGGACACGAGGCATCGTTACCTAATGCCACATCTCACGCTTCTGCACAGGCAGCTGTAGGCGTATTTAGGACCGCACTTTTCGATGCACCATCAGCTGGTCTTGGCTCTGTGCTGTCTTCGTCTTCGAGCCCCAGCTTTTTGAGATCTACTGCAAGAGGATCCGACTCCGCCGTCGCCTCTGTCGCACCTTCGTAGCCTGGTGGTGGCAGCGCCCACTCCGGTAGGCCCGTCTCATAGTCCCACTTCCCGTCCTCGCACCTATACCGCCTCGCGTGCAGATATATGCCCAACTCGTGCACGCCAGGGTCGCTATACAGAGGGGTATCACAAACACTACAAGTCTCGCCCGTCATCTTCTCCGCTTTCCTCTTGTTGTACAGGTCCACCATCTCGTCATGGTAGGCTACCGCATCCGCAATGTCTTCTTTCCCCATGCGTCCCAGTCTCGTCATGATGTCTTCGTCGTTCTCCTCCTCTGAATGGCCTTTGCCGAGGGAGGGCCCGAAGACGCGTTGGTTGGCGTAGATGGGATCGTTGGAGATGGGGTGGCCGAGGAATTGGAGGTGTACGCGGAGTTGGTGAGTGCGCCCGGTTATGGGGAAACAACGGACGATGGAGTAGCCGCGCATCTTCTTCCAGGCCATGCCATCGGTCTGATCGCCATGTTCTAGTGTAGGCTCTTTCTCATCTTTCGGCGGGTAGTATGCTAGCCGCTTGAAGACAGTTTTCGCTTCCTTGCCGTTTGCCCGCACGCGGTTGAGGCCGAGCTTCGGGCTGATCTGAAGAATGGGCTGCTCGCAGACCACCTCGCCCTCTGGGAACTCGCCTACAACGCGCGTGATGTACTCCTTCTTGACTGTCCGCCCCCGTATCTGCGCGCTCATGTCTTCCGCCGCCTGTCTGTGTTTCCCAATGAACATGATGCCGCTCGTCAACCTGTCCAGTCTGTTGCAGGGTAGTGGATTCCAGCCGTAGCCCCTATCTGCCCTCATTATCTCTATGATAGAGTTGAAGTTGTAGCGGCCAGCGGGGTGGACCGGGAGTCCAGCCGGCTTATTGATCACAATCAGATCATCGTCCTCGTGGACTATGCCAATCGGCTGCGCGGTAGATGGGGGCTCATGTCTGTGCAGCGTGTGCGATATTATGTCTCCGTTCTTGACTATCGTCTTGGTCGACGGCACCGGCTTGCCATTCAGCACCACCCTCCCCTCCATTATCGCCCTCTCATAGTACTCGGCTGGCCTGTCTCGAAACTCGCTTGCAAAGATATCTAAGATCTCTCTCCCGCGCCATCGTTGTTTGCAATAGGTATTGTATGTGTAGTGGTAGGGCTTGACCTTGCGCAAGTTGTCCTCGAGGTAGTACGGCGGCGGCCAGGGATTGCAGGGTGTGGTAACGACGGGCGGCGGCTCTTTGAAGGGAAACCTGTCGTCTGGTAAGGGAGGGTATTTGTCGGGCGGCGAGGATACGATGAGGGCCATGGTTGGTTTTGCAGGCGTGGGCAGGCGCCCTTTGCTCGCGAGGTAGGCGAGGATGCGCGGGGAAGGAGCCAACGTGGAGATGGGGAAAGTGTGAACGGGGAGGGGGGAAAGCGCGAACGAGGAGGGGAACGCGCGCGAATGGGAGGGAAGGAAAAAAGTTGTATGACCCATCGCCCCGCGAACCGAGGCGCAGATTCCGCCCAGACCAAGCCATCACGAAGCCAACGGCCTTTCTTTGAGCATCACGCACCCCAAAGATTCAGTCAATCCTTATCACGATGGGATTGGAAGCATTGAAGACGCGGCGGCGGGGCGACTACAAATTCCAGCTCGAGTACCGCACGCGATGGTGAGTCCCCCGCCTTGCTCCCCACCCCCCACTGACGGGACGGCAGGAGCGACAACGACATGTATCACCACGTGAACAACTCGGTGTACTACTACCTGTAAGTCGCTCTTGCTACAACTTCGCCCGGTATAGATGGAAGATGCTGACATCTCAGCTTCGACTCCGTAGTCAACACCTACCTCGTCCAGCACTGCTCGCTCCACCCGCCCACTTCGTCTCAGATCGGCCTTGTCGTACACTCGCACTGCGACTACCTCGCCCCGATAGAATTCCCCGCCGTCGTCGATCTAGCTTTGAGAGTCAACAAGCTTGGGAAAAGCTCCGTCACATATGAAATAGGCGTATTTGAGAGAGGACAGGACGCGGTCAAGGCAGTAGGCGAGTTTGTACACGTCTTTGTCCAACGAGAGAGTAGGAAGCCGGTGAAGGAAGGCATGGCGAATGCGCTAAAAGAGGGACTGGAGAGAATATTGGTGGAGGCGTCAAAGCTGTGAGGCGGCATCCTGCGGATCACAGACTCTTTGCTCGCGCGCTCCTTCGCCGCCGAAGAACCGATCAAGCGGTAATCCCACCATTTGCAGAAGGGTTGGGCGCGAAGCGCTTGCAACGAGGAGAGAGCTCTCCTCGTGTCCGCCACGGCTGAGCCTCTAAAGGCTTGTGGGATTTCTATGGGCTGCAGGTCCGGCAGCTTGGAACCTCGTCGGCCAATAGTCTTCAACGGCTTTCTTATTCATTCGTTTAAACCTCATACACCGCGCTACGGCTTCAAGACGAAGCGCCAGCCATATATCAAGCCACGTGTGGACTACGCCTCGTCAGGCCTCTACGTGGGTTCAGCTGGTATGGATTGACTGCCCACGAGGCTCGTGCTTCTATTTCAGCTCTGTTGTATACGCTGGAAATACGAGGCTCCACGTGCCACCATCCATGCTGTACGTCCGAATCCGCGGAACGCAGCCCGCAAGATAGCTGGGACAGAAGCTTGTGTTAAAATAAGAGACAGTCGTGTTCTCCATACGGACAATCAAAGCTTGTTTCAGAGCTTATTTCCAATGCGCTAGTGGTTCGGTGGCTGTTGTCAAGCTCTGAACTCTCCTCGCCTTACTATTTCCGGTAATGGAGTTAATTCTTTTTGCCCCACCCATCACAAGCTCATTTCGCTTTCCTTCAATGGGCTCGTCTGGCCTCTCGCTTGTTTCTCCAAGGCTATCTTGGGGAGGTGATTGTGTGATCAACTGTGGCATGCCCTTCTGGACTTCTGGATCTATCGGCCAACCCGTTTCCGATTCCACTGCAGTGGGACCTGCAAGCCATGGTCTCACCGCTTGACTACCACGCGAAGCTTATGTGGTCTGTACTTGGTCACCGACGCCCACTACTTCCAAATGGGGCCTTCGGTTGTGCCGCTAGGTACTGGGCGGGTGCGAGCCTCGGTCGGTGGTGCGTCTAGTCGACATATGCATAATGTACCAAACATGGACGCCATCTTTAGTAACTCGTAGTCTGGGTCTCGACGGCTGCCTAAGCTGGGCTAGCATATCGTACTGGTCATGGGACATTTCGTTTACAATCTGCACGAGCTTATAGAATACACGCCTCATTGCAAGTTCTCGCAACAGCAATGTTGGAGCCTTGAAGTAATTCCATCAACGCTTGCTAAGAGAGGCGCTGGTCGGAATGTTGTTATCCTTCGGTAGAAGTTTCGTCTAGAGGCAAAGACAACCAGTGTATCGGCCTTATTCGCTGACTCAAAGA
Source organism: Darksidea phi (assembly GCA_030770425.1). Taxonomy (NCBI): domain Eukaryota; kingdom Fungi; phylum Ascomycota; class Dothideomycetes; order Pleosporales; family Lentitheciaceae; genus Darksidea; species Darksidea phi. The sequence continues at coordinate 45,107 of JASJFT010000207.1, read as the reverse complement.
CCGTCTCGGGCTAGGTAAAGCTGGCCAAACTCTCATATGCTTACTTGCTGAATGCTTTACTTTTCCAGGCCCTAGTACATACGCTTGCACCATGTTTCGGTCCTCTTCTTCAGCCAAGCCTCGTCGCCTTCCATAGGTCATGTCTCGAACGCTCGTTTAAAGGCCAACGCCTCCAAGCCATAGCTTCTTTTTGTGCATATACGCCATGCAGAAGCCTAGACGAGCAATTGCCGGCACCAATTGCCTGGCATCATGCGAAGTAGTCCGCAGGATGCATTACGTCTGGACTCCACGTCTAGACTCCACGCCACAAAGGATTGGAACATATAGCAACAATCAAATCCCCATCTGAAGACTTCCTTTGTTAGCTCTCACTCAAATATTTCATCAATCTCCTGCAGACTTGACTGCCCACAGCCTAAGCTTCGATCCCGTCTTCCCAATCAAGATGCGTTTCTCCCGCATTGCCCTCTTTGCCTCCACAACTACGGCCATGTCCTTCCCAGATATCTCCTTCGTTACTGGCCTGTTCGCCCGCAAGGATGGCGGTGGAAAATGCCCTGCTGTGTGGGCGTCCATCTCGAAGGACTTGACTACCAAGTTTCTAACTGCTGGTCAATGTAACCCTGATGCTCGTGCTGCAATCCGGTTGATTTTCCACGATTGCGGAGGTATGTGACTCTATGCGTTCGACGTGAATATAGGGCTAACAAAGTATAGCTTGGAACAAAGCTCAAGGCGCTAAGGGTGGTTGTGATGGCAGTCTTGCTCTGAATGCTGAGGAGCAAGGCCGTAGTGAAAACAAGGGTCTTGCAAATATCGCCAACGACCTTAAAAATCTTGCCGCAACGTACAAAGTCGGTGTCGCTGACATGATTGGTAAGTCCTTCTCACTTCTACCGGCATGACGTGTCAAACTAATACATCTACAGTCTTTGCGGGAGCTCATGCCGTCGTAACATGCCCTGGCGGTCCCCGGGTTAAGACATGGATCGGCCGCAAGGACTCATCAACAGCAGCTCCCAATGGGCTCCTTCCAGATGTCAACGCTGATGCGGCGTCTCTATCCCAACTATTCATAGACAAGGGCTTTGATGACCGTGACCTCGCCGCCCTCCTCGGTGCCCACTCTACATCCAACCAATTCAACTTCGACACCAACAATGTCGGCGCATCCCAAGACTCCACACCTGGTATTTGGGACGTCAAGTACTACTCCGAAACACTTAACCCTCCTCAGGGCGTTGTCGTCTTTCCTTCTGACACCAAACTCGCTAACTACAAGAATGTGGGTAAGGAGTTTAAGGGCTTTGTGGGAAATGCAGGGAAGTGGAACGGCAAGTTTGCTGATGCCTTGGAGAGGATGGCGTTGTTTGGGAGTTCGGGGACGAATAACTTAATTGATTGTACAGATTCATTGCCTAAGGCTACAAATGCTAAGAGGGAGCTTAAGGCGATGAATCCCTTCAAGCCAAGGAACTAATGAAGATTTACGGTGGGAGACAACGCTTCAAACTTTTCTCTGTATGTGTCGAAGCCGGTGTTAGGGTGTTTGACGCTCGTTGGAAAAAACTTGAGCTCTTCGGACCGGATTTCTTTAGAGCCTAATCAAAAGCTTATTCACAGATGCGCCTTCAATGTCCAAACCCAAGTCTCGCTCGGATGTGAGAGTAAAAGAATTGGTGAATGTCATGTGAGTCGATAACCTAGTTAGGCACTGGGTCGAGACCAGGGTTCCCCACATCTGCCGGTAGCCGGCGTCATGCTTAATCTAAACCTCGAGACAGGAAATCGCCGTACCGCCGCCTAATATACAATCGCCAAGAATGTATAATGACAACATGATTTCAATAAGTGCGCGATGTGCGAAACGTGGCTTGAGTGCGGACGCCATCTTTGTGGATCTTCAATACACAGTATCTGCGCAAGCTCACGATTGAATGTAGGCTGGAGCTCTCCTTGGTCGTTGGTTCATCAACATGTCTCTGTCTTCATTGTTTTGGTCGCGGTACCGCCTCTTACCGACGCTACTCCTCGCCACACATACCACGGCGCTCTTCCAGACTGGCTCCAGTCCAGCGATCCAGGATCCATTGATCAACCCGCCGCCGGCATCATGTCCCGTAGCCCAGGACGGAGTGACGTCAAATACGTTTCCATGGACGCATAATCCAACCTGTGTCGAAGCGGTTGTGCCTTCGCCCGAAGGTGATGGACATCACGGGATTCATCGCGACTTTTGCGTGTACACGAACACAGTATTCAACAGTGGGAGAGGACTTAGCCTGATCACTACGCCTGAGGTTGCTGCAGAGTTAACTAATGAAGTGTTCTCGCCCTACTTCGACGATACTCCTAACATCGACCCACCATGGGAGATGAAAGAAGCGAAGGGCAAAGGGAAGGGGCTATTCGCCACACGGCCGATCACCGCAGGCGATACGCTCATTCTAAAATCTCCGGTTCTCTTTGTGAGTAGGGAGGCACTAGCGACGCCGAGTCGACAGCGCAGAAGTTTGTTACTTAAAACGGCGGTTAACCAGTTGCCGGAGGAAAGTAGGAGGTTGGTCATGGAATTAAGTAGTGGGGGGAAAGGTGGGAAAGGAGATGTTGGTGATGTGGCGGAGGAGTTGATTGGAGACTTGGTAGGGGTTAATGCTGTAAGGGTGAGGGTTTGGGATGGAACGGCGCATTTGGTTGTTGTGCCTGAGGCTGCCGTAAGTACAGTTCTATTATTCGTGAGAGTCGTCTGGAATTGTTTTGGAGAGATGTTGATCACGTGGGTCATGCAAATGATAGCGGAACGAAGGCGTACGAATAGGTTGGATGGAAGTTTGCGGTATTAACCTTGGACCAGAGGATCAACCATGCATGCCGACCGAATGCGTTCTACCGCTTCAACGACTACACGCTTGGCTTCGATGTCTTCGCGCTCCGCGATATCCAACCGGGCGAGGAACTTACGTTCAGCTGTAAGCGTCTTCTCGCTCATTCTTTATCCATTTACTGATCTCTTACAGATGGGTTTTCTGAGCTAAGCCGCGATGACCGACGCACTGCACTAGAAGCAAACTGGGGCTTCACATGCACATGCCCCCTCTGCACCGCCAACAAAACCTCCATCGCCTCATCAAACGAGCGGGTCCAGAAAATCAATGAGATCAAATCTGCACTTCCCTCAGGCACAGACGCTCTCCCCCAACTCCTCGGCCTCCTACCGGAACTCATTTCGCTCATGGAGCAAGAATCCCTTATTGTGGAGCTCCCCATGTACGAAGAGATTCTAGGATACACATGGAGCGCATTTGGCATCGAAGATCGCGCGAAGTACTGGGGTGGACGGGCACGTAAGCACTGGGGGATTATTGCTGGGAAGGAGAGTTGGGAGTCGAGAAGGTGTAAGGATTTGGAAGATGATGTTAAGGCGCACTATACGTGGATGAGTTGGGAGGGGGAGGATCCGTGGGAGGGTGTGGGGGTTGGGCATCCTTGGGATAGGGAAGATCATGACCATGACCATGACCATGAGCACTGAAAGGAAACATTAGAATGCAGGAGTCTTTGGTTTAGGGGATTTGATAGCTCGTTGTATATCTATTTTGTTGCTAGAAGGTAAGCGTATGTACTTCAACGCATTAGCAGATGCTGCGATTCTGAAACTTCCTCCAAAAGCGTACATTTATTTCATGAATACGTGCTCAGACTAAATTCTAATGAAGGAGTAGGGCTTTTCGGATGGAAGAAATAGATACTGATCGTTTTGATGCATGTAAGGACGAGACAGCTACGCGATTCATACGGTTATACACCATGAGAGTGGTCGTCCAGACTCCCGAGTCAGCTTCATAAAGGCACTAGTTAGTTCTAGTAAATCAACCTTGGGACCCCAATAATCCTTTCACGGATTCTGATAAGCGTACCCAAACTCCGCCTCAATGGCCTCTCATTCTCATCTCACCCCTCTAGGTCCTCCAACTTTTGCTGTTGAATCTTTTCATATCCATAGAAAACTCTTGTCGGCGATAACTGTATTTGCCGCCGCTACAACCGGCAAAGAAGTTGCGGTTTGCGAGATGTGTATCGAGAACACCGTAGAGCCGGAGCGTTTGCCCGACGAAGTATAGTGCTGGGAAGGCGTGGCGTTGTTCAGAGAAGCGGTAGAAGAAGTTTGCTTACGCTTGCATGGGGCCCTTGAACTCTGCAGAAGCCAAGTCATGACACGGAACTTACTCGTAATGAGTGACAGAACTTGCAAAGATTGCTCTGCTGTCATGCTAGCCACTACTCAGCCACACTGATCTCTAACGCTTCGTCAAACCAGAACTTGCACTCTAGATCGTAGTTTCGAACGAGGTAGTTCATGATTGTGAGGCTCTCCGTGACATCATGTTCACCTTTATTGTGGTTGATGATGACGGGGATGCGGCCGTTGGGGGAAAGCCTGATGAACTATAGCTCCTTTTGCTCGTCTTGGAAGATGCTAATGCTTTGTGATGTATATCTTAGACCGTAGGCTTCTTTAAGCTCCTTGATGAGAAACGAAGCTTTGAACCCTGTAAGATAAATTATTACGGGCTATTTTGGATGGAGAGGTGGGTATGGCTCACCATTGGGTTGTTCCAAAGGGGAGAAGTTCAATCCCTTTGTTGATTATCAAGCCTTGCCACCCACCATCCTCAGCCACTGTTTAATTAGATTTTTTGCCGACCGAAGTTAAACATATGCAGAGACTGGAGAGGACGAAAACTAGAAAGAATGGAGTGGGGATGCAGAGCACTTAAATATAGCTCTCTCGTCTTTGCTAGTCTCGGCCCCCTTGGAAATGGGTGCAGGACATCCTAGCTTACAAACATAGATTTGGAATCGTCTAATCACTGGCATTAATTGGCTGAGTGTGATTGGAATAGTGGTGGCAGGATTTTCCGATCATGAGCAGTAGCCAATAACATTCGCAAATCACGCGAGGTAGCCGCATGCAGCAGGATGCGCGCATGGAAATGCTCCGGCGGAAGCATAATTATGCACTACTCTTGTTACTAGAGCGCAGGATTTCGTCCGGTAGGGGCTATTGGATAGAATGTCTTCGCATTGCAGTGTGGATCGATAAGCGTGAAGCAAATCTTCGCCTTTTTGTCAAGAAGAGTTGATCATGCTTGTTCTCAAGCTAGATCACAATTGGGTATCCGTAGCTGTAGTACCTTCTTTCGTCAAGAGATATCTTAGGAGGGAACAACTTCACGTAACATCTTTCTCAGGTTTTCATATGACTTAGAGGTAATTGGTTAACAAATACTTCTACTTCAGATCTGCCCACGCATCGCGAGCGACCCGGGAAGTAGAGCTTGTAACTTCAGGTTCTGCTAGGCTACGTCTAAGATACGGAAGCATTGAGGTATACAGTATTAGCAAGATTGGGCTAAAATTCAAAAATCTTTTTAGCAAAGGGATCTGTGGTTATGACTCCACTACTATTAGCGCTACCTTGACATATATTGGCCATTTACACGTGTGTCCAAGGCAGGAGATACTCGGAAAGATCGAAAAAGATTCATAAACTCATTTGTATAGAAAGTGGACTGAGCCTTTCCCGAATCCGAGACAGCTCAGAATATAAGAATAGATGGCGAAGGTAAAGGGCCTAGTATATATTTGCGCTGCTTAGATGCGAGCTACAATGTTGCGCCGCACCTATGTTCTTCCCTAAGACAACACCAAAGCTTTGCCTTAACCGGTCCAGACATCAGAGCTAGGCGAAATACTGGGCCAGATTTCTGCCTTGTGCTTGTACTGTGCTGGCCATGATGCTAAAGGTAAGACAATCCTCAGCTACAAATAAGGTCACATATAATATAATCGCCCGGAGCATCGATTCGGTAGCTCCTAGGGAACTCTGCAAATCCCGTCGGAATTCATGCCTGCGCATCAGTCCGCATCGACTGTGAAAAGGAAATATTACATACCTCCACCAGGACCAACGATTTCGACTTGCGCACAGTTGACATGCCACTTACTGCCGTCAGCATAGTACTTAGCGCAGAGGCCTTCGATCCTGAGGAGATAGAATCCTGGTGGTGTTGTCCTTGGTAGAGTAAATCGAATCTGTCGCCTTCATTAGCTTTGCTATTATTACGTTGTAGCTTTCTGGCACCTCCTGCTTGCCTTGGGCAATCCAAGCTGTATCGTTCTTCTGCGCAAAGCTCTCAATTTTGAACCGCTGGATATTCGATTCATAACCAGCGAATTCCCTGATACCCGTTCCTTCGGGCACCTTGGCCAGGTAGATCTGGACTGGCCCGCCATGGACGATACCCCTGGCACCATCGGCATTAGTGTTTGTGCGAAATCCAACTTCGGCCCCCGCAAGTGTAGTTGCCGTATTTGTCATTGAAGCGTAAAACGTCGCGTTAAGACCACAAGTAATGTTGTGCGAGTCGATTTTGTTGCCCAGTTGGAGGGATACATGAGTGACACTATGAGTCTCTGACACATTTTGTTAGATGGTTGTAACATGTCGAGACTAATAACTGCTTGTGAGGGTCAATACGTAATGTACTCGAATTCCTTGCTGATAGTCCCATTGGAGATGAGATAAGGCGTCGGACCTAAAAATTATTTTAGCTCCGGATAATTGTTGAAGTAGGAACGTTACTAAACATGAGGAGCAGCCTCTCTATCCATCAGTGTAGCGGCGGTGAGGGCGAGACACAAACATCTTGAGTCTTCCGTTATGGAAGCTGTTGGTTTCAATCCATAGGAAACCTTTCCAAGACTTTCTCGTGGACAAAGCCTTTAGTGCTTATATTGCCTTTGAGCGGGGGAGTTGATCCCTTTTTCAGGGTGGTCAGGTTGATGCAAATCCGACATTCCCCAATCCTCTACAGTACCTTGCCTGGTTTAAAGAGTCCAAACTGTATAGTATGTAGCACACTGCGGATGTGGTGGTTTTTATTTGGATAGGTTAAACAATGCAGCTGCATGTCCAGACGAGATATGGTAGCGCTTGGTTCCACTGTCTATAGCATACTACTAACAACGCAAGACGACTAGTACGCAATTACTCCAGAGAAATAATTTGTATTTCGACCGACTCACCTAAACCATCGCGACCGTTCCGCACCGCACCCTGATCAGCCCTCTCTATGCAGGGGTTGCATGGCAATTTAATGGCTAGTATATGTCGGCATGCAAATGGAATCCGCACTAAATATATCATCAACCCAGGGCTCTGCGAGCCATTGCTCGTGAATGCCGAGGACCATTAAACCATAGCGAAAAGCTTATTATGCTGCTTTAACTATTTGAATGACTGGGACGAAGATTGTGGTTCTAGTGTTAGATGAAGCCAGTGTCGACTGGCCCCGCTGCTCCGCCCGACGTGCACGTGACGGACGGTTGAACCAGTGCTGCTTTTCGACGTTAACTATTCAATTATGACGTGTATAGGAATATGAAATTAATACTGGTCTTCAGATATGTATAGTTTTATTATTAGATATCATTACTACAACAGCTTAGTTGCGCAATGCAGCTTTCCTCTTGGGAAAAAATATTGGGAAAAAAAAAAAGAAAAAGGGTTACATGCTCGTGGTAGCTCTACCAACCCATAAAGGTAACTGTTGACTACAAACGCGTACTCAAAGTCTTGTTCGTCAGCACAGGACTACACTGACCCGCTAACTCGCGCGAATTGCGCCACGGCACGCGCCACGCCCTCTCTGAGGCTCTGGCCGTTGCCCTCGCAGTCGTGCCGTGACGTAAGCCTTAGGCAACGACAGCAACTAACAGCCTTCTTGCGGTTCAAGGTATTCGGGACGAAATACCTTTTTATGCCACCTTTTTGGGGTTGTACCGCAAGTTTGAACGACGAGATAGCTGCTACTGTGGTGTATGGGTATATCGTAGATAGCGGGGGGGGCTCACGGCCCGCAGTCGGAGGGGTAGGAGAGATGCTAGAAGGCGGCCAAAAATACTCAATCAATTGAACTATTTCTTCTGTAGCGGGTAGGATGGGATGGAATCAAGCTGAAGATACTCCCGGATAATCTCCTCTCGGGCCCCGGCCTAACGTTTCTCCGCTTACCTAAGCATTCGATACTCCATCGGGCTCCTCTTACAACCACTACACCACACTACTCATTCGGTAACTCGCGTGAAAGACGGAGTCCTTCTTCCTAGTAGCCACCTTTACTTGAAGAGTACATGGTCACGTGTAAATGTGATTTGCGTTAGTAGCAGTCGCATCGAAAGTAATTAGTTGTAAATCAGTCATTTCCGGGGGAATGGCTGTGCTTTGCTATCACGTGAACGGGCGATCGGGCGCGCACCTGCGTTTTCGGGTTATTGACCCTGCTCGCGCTCGGATTATACCAGTTTCACGAAGTCTTTCGGCCTTTCCTACGTGTTGTAGCAGTGCTAGTGATGTTGCATACCGCACGCGTGTCCTACCCTACTAACGGCAAATCGAGATCAAACTTTTTTAATTCAAGCATTCTTGGCATCGCTGATCATTAGTTGATCAAAGCGGTGTTAGCCGTCCATTGACGGCGTAGCGCTTCGCCAAACAACCACATCTTATCCATCCGCAGCCCACCCGACATCAACACGCCCGAACAGATACAAAAAGCGCTCAATCTCGTGGACACTGGTCGTCATAGTCGCTACGACATAAGTGCTTGGGCTGCGAGAGCTCGGACCGCGAAATGCAACGGAGCGCGTGGAAAAGGGGGAAAGGATTTTGTACTACATAAGACACGCAGCCGTCACCGCATGCAGATGCCAGGAACCCTAAAGTGCTACGTCGCCGGTGGAAGCCGTGCGCTGATCCATGCGGTACTGCTCATTGCGAAACGGTTGCCTGCTCGGCTGCCTTGCGCGCTCTCGACTCATTTCGGCGCCCACCCATCGGATTGTTCCTCAATCAAGTACAAAATCTGAAACTTGGTTCCTTAGCTCTAGTCTACGAATGGAATCACTAATGATATGCGGATACCGCCATTGACATACACCCGAGAGTTGAGAAGGGTAGCCCTGACGCCAACCGTCGGCCTCGTCACTAAACAGCTTCGACCGGGCTCCACTTAAGCCGCCCTAGGCTTGGGGGCGTACTGACCCCGGTCCAACAACTACCAAGAATCCAAGCCATGACAAGCACGCAGGGGTTCTGCTTGAGCAGTACGTCCATTTCCGGTAGCTGGCTTGTGGCGAATAGGCGGGCCGGCTGCCACGTCGATCGCGCGTCTTTGGCGTCTCGCGTCGACTGAGGCCTCAGCTGTAGATTGAACCGGGGAAGACCGTACCTATTAAACTTAGCGTACCGTGAGTAGACCTCCTCTAGATAGGCCTATTGTACATGATTAGATTCGAAAACAATATGCCATTTCGGATGCGGGTCTTATTATCACTACGCCGCTTTGACATCAGCCTCATGCCCTATCAAGGATCGCCTCTTAGCATTTGCGCGGTGCACGCGCTAAAATTCTCACGACTACCGCGCTTGCCTGGCTTTTGGCTGCTTGACGATCCCGCTGACTGGCGTCCGAAACGCTCGCACGTCCTTTCCCCTCTTCACACGTCATTCAACTCTCCGGCCACCATTAAATTGAGACCCGGTGTTTTTCGCCGAAAAGGAAGACAGGGAATCCACCACCGCCGGTGAAGGTGGCTTCCGCACCTTAGCCCCTCAATAATCCCTCATTGTCCAGCTTCGGCACGTTCCTTCTCACCGCTCCGGCGGTGCTTATTCGGTCTTCCTATATAGATATTATCAACTGGTTATCCCCCAGAATCGTGCAAGAAGTCGATGTTGCCCCCCTTGTAATAGATTTTCTGCTCATAGAGATGTCATGGGTGTTTTGCTTTCAATCGCGTGGCCACAGACCATCTCGTAGCCAATGAACACTGCTGCGGAGGACGTATCAACGCCCCGGGCATGAGTGTATGTGGAACCCCTCTGCTTTGAGGAGGCCCCGGTGTTGCATCCAAAGCCGCCACAGTCTCGTATAAAGAAGTACTTCGTCATGATCTATGCAGCCAAGGGCTTGTATTCACCGCCTGACGCCTGCCATGTCTGTGTGAAAGCAATAACGCTGAAAGGACATGCAGATGTTCAGGCTTGGATGCCGAAATGAACTGAGCTGAACCAATTAGTGCCAGTCACCGCGACGGCCCTATTGGGGCCCGTGCCGGCTCTTGGTCACGCAGGCATGAGCATATGGGGTCAGCATTGGCGCACCCCGACTCCAGCCCCCCCAGACAATGCAGTGACAGGACCTTCGGTGAGGCTCATCATGGATTAGGAAGAAACTAGACTCGTAGCCTAGGAAGCGGTTAGACTAATACCATTTAGCGTACCTGACAGCTCAACCATTCCGGGGTTTTCTTTTTGAAGTATTCGGGATGCTCTGCTACTGGATAGCGACTTAAGAAGCATTCGGAAAGATCGGCAAAAAGTATAGCCGGCTTTTTTTCACAGAATTGCTTTTGTATGCTCCCCAAAAGCGGCGCGTTTCTCCCCCTCCCCTATCCGTGCCCCCCCCAGCATCCCGGAACCTTGCGCTCGTTCCCCCTCCGAGATGATATTCTGTTGGCTGAGGGCGGTGCCATTGCACTGATGAGGCGTTGTTGATACTTCCTTCGGTCAGCTATTACCGCCACAAGCAAGCAGGACACTGAGTAAGTTTGCTATTGCTCTCACCGTGAGTTCTTTTGTCGCTGTAAACGAGCTGTAGCCACGGGAATGCGTATAAAGCGCCCAATTCGAGTCCTCGAGATGGCTATTTCCATAGTTATTTGTCCTCGCGACCGCTCTTTCGGCATTCCCCTTGATAACTGTCGAAAATGTCTGGAAAAGGGTCTCCCAACCCTGATGCAACGGAGCGCAATGGAGTGTAGGGCAAACTCTTATTGACGCCAGTGTACAATGAGCTACTAAGTTCTCATGATAGAACTCCGCTCCCGGCCTCACCAATAGCGAATGCCACGCAGACGAACGAGCAGTTGGGCACGGCAGCAACCGAACTCCTCACCAATGGAGCGACTTCTGCCGACTCTTCTGCAACGACATTATTGAGCGGAGCAACCAATGGTACTTCCCGCACATTTCCATTTGTCCCGGCACAATTGACGCTTCTCCTAGGCCAACCCAAGGGCCAACACCTAGCCCCCAAGACAGAGCAGGACCGAGGCTCCCATGATAAATCTGCGGATGCGCCCATGATAGTCAGCTTCGTCGAAAGCCCTCCGGAGGTCAACCCTTGGTCACCCTATAACCTGAAGATTGACGCGTCTGGCAGGGCTGCGCACAAGTAATCAGTCGCCCTGCCACCGTAAAACAAGAACACTTGGGATAGCCATTTCTTGGTATCAGTATTGGATGTAGTGGGAAGCAATGGGTGGGCAATTTTTGTTATTATGATAAAAGTTGATAGGGGAGACTCGCACTTGCTAGGATCTCATAATGTCAGATAGGAAAAAGCCTGAAATCATAATACTCGGATTTAGAATGCTGGAATGACTGTGCCGCATTCATACATGGGGATTTTCCCACCGTGGGCTCAGACGGCGCTTGGCTCAGTTGCCTTACTTTCAAAACCCGGGGGGGCCCCAACCGACTTCTCTGCAGCCTTACCATCTACAAACGCGTCCGCCTTTGACCCTTCTTTCTCCTCATCATTGACATCAAACCCCGCGGGTTTTCAACGTCGGATCACCTTTAATACTTTCAGACTTGTCCTTGTTCATCATCACCCTCGTACGCCCCTTTCACGCTGGCGCTGTACCAGAATCGAAGCCTACGGAGGCATCCGCACGAACCCGACCCCGCTTTCGAAGTTACCAGCATCAACTCCCAGACATGATAGTCTAGTGATGAATGGCCCATGGCATTGCAGCGCGCTTGCGATGGTGGTGTCGTGTCGATGAACCATTCTACGCGTTCTGAGTAACACCTCCGCGTACGTTCAGCTGCTACTCGACGGATCTGCTCCAGGGTGCGCCAGGCAGGGCTACACGGCGCTGAGACGGCCAGCCTCGAAACGGTGACCGCCTGGATGGATCATACTCCTAGACGCTGGGTTTGCTGCATGGTGTTTTCTATTGGTGCTGAAGAGCATGCTACCAATCGATTGCATGTTCCTACACTCTATGATCACTTACCGATTGATAGTAGTACCGATCAACGCTCTTACGGCATCTGTGTCGAGGTGGACTCGGAGCATCGCAATCTCGCTATCTCGATAGCTGGAACAATCCATGCTGAGGATCCTACCTCGCTCCCGAACGCATCGCAAGCGAAGGCACACAAGTCATCTTTCCGAACATCGTACACCATACTTCGGGCTCATACCTGGTCTAAAGCTGATCAAGCTTCGAAAGTTCTCGTCGTCTTTCAGTCTGCGAATACACCCACACCTCGACCGCACCGGAAGCTCGAGCATGTTGGCTTCGTGATGGCATAGCTACCTCGAATACAAGGACGGAAGCTATGATGATACAGCCGTTTCCTTGTGGACAGAATGCGCGGCAGTGTATCAGAGCAGCGAACACTGATCTGTCCGAAGGGGGGTGTGAGGAATACATTCTTCGATCACAGCGAAGCAACCCCTGGGCTCCGAGTACCCACATACAATCACCCTGGTCGCGGTGGCTACTCATGCTTGAGCAAGAACCGATGGTTGCTCTCCGCTGCAACTACGAATCGCCGAGTGCGCAGGTCAATTGGAGCGTATAGCCTTGAACGAATGTTATATCCCAGACAAGCGATACGAAGACGAACCTCTCTGTTGGCGCGGAGGCAGACCGGCGGCGGTCTGCCACAATAGATCGTCATGTATACGTAGCACTCGACAACATATTTAGGGGCTTTGCCGGGGGCCACGGTTGGGCCAATCCGAGACTGTCGGTTTGTCTGAGGGGACAAAAGCCTCGATCTCCCCTTGATATCGTGGCCTTCGGTAGGACATTCTGGAGCATAGGCCGCACTGGTGCTGTTGTACCTCGAAGAGCAGGATACTTACAGCTCCTTTTCTAGGCAACCTCCCATTCCGTGCAACTTCGAGCACGATGGCATCGTTAAGCTTCACCGTTATGGCAAGCTTCTCGCACCCTCGAAGAATCATCGACTACGATCCTCTTTCACAGTCCAACGACGTCAGCACAACACGCAGTAAACGCACGCTCCATTTCGTCGTCGCCTCATCACCGATGACCTCACCGCTCACCCTCTCACGAGCCGCCGGAATAACTCCTCTGCAATCATGTTTTCTTCGACCACTTCCACGTCGTGGTTGCCCTACGTCTCCTCTCGGCCACTTCGCACCCTACTAGATCGTTCTAGTCTTCTCCCCGAACCTCGCCATATATTGTCATCTGCTTGACTAGCTACGAGCTTGTTCATAAAGGGACTCTGGAGGCTATTACGAAAGGGCATTATGCTATTTAGCCGCCGGGGCTCCGGGCATCCGAACAAAGGATGCAAGCAAAGGTCGCTGAGGTCGATCTACGCTACCAAGACTGTAGTCTTCGTGATGAGCGAAGTTGCGGTCGCTATACGTCAGCTGGGGAGGCGCCGAGATCAAGATTCGAGCAAGGGGCGTGTGAATATTGGGACAAAGGTGCCGAGGACAGAGCACCCTCGACGAAGTGCAACAGGCGATGCGCATGGAGTTCTCCTGCTGAACTGTTGATGGGTATACTCGCAACCCCAAGAACGTCCTAGACGTTGAGGCGGCCGCCAGTGTATTCATACTTGTTCGACTACACCTTGTGGACTGAATATCTTTGATGAGCTGGCGATAGCCTCAGCAAAGGGAGAACGTCGACGCAATCCGCGACTACCGGATGATCAACGGTCCACCTGCCAAGGTCGAGCAACCCTGAGCCGGAAGGGCATAGTGGATACTGCGGTAGATGAGATGAAGAAGACAGCGGCTTGCCCATGAGGAGCGTGGATTGGCGGAGCCTCAAGGTTAGGGTGGAGGTGGAAAACACTTGCGAACCGGTAAAGCAATGAAGAAGGCGGGTGACGAGTCTATGAGGCCATGGGCGAGAGTAGTCGAGTCATGAGCACACTATAATCGCTATGGGTGATAGGCAGCGGAAGAAAATTCATGGTTTTAAACGGACTGATGCGGTGAGGCAATGTTGAAATGATCGCAAACAGACTACAATTCAACCAATCCAAGTCCTCGTCTGATGTAGACTTCGCGCTAGTCTAGGAGGTCAAGCTAACTAGAGAACTGAAGGCATTTATAGAGTTTACGTGAGTATTCTACCCTCCACATACTTTCCTACTCAAACATCATCTTCTTTCCCTTCAGCAATGTGCCACCCACTAGCTTCCCCACCGCATATCCAATATACGCACCCGTGACAATCGTGACGGGCCATCTCTGCCATTCACGGTCCCTACTTGTATTAGCATATGCCAAATTATCTCCCTGTTCAACGGGTACTCACCAGTCCAGCGGAATCGGCACAGCCCCTACCCAAGCGCCCACAACCGTCCCGATCAACCCTCCATAGACCTCATCGATCGGCAGCAACAGCGCTACAATCTCCCTCCATGTCTCTCCATCAACACCATGAACGTATACGAGCGGTAGCGTTGAGAGAAGCGCAATGTGTGCACCGCAGAGGAGGGTGTGTGTGTGATGCGTTGTTATGGGGGCGCCAAACAGGACGAGTGTTGCAGTGAGGAGGGGGGTTGCGACGAGGGCTGAGAGCAGGAGCGAAAGGAAGGCGGGCTGCAATGCTTGTTAGTGCATATTGCATTTGAGGATGAGATGGGTGCGTCGCGGGGTAAGATGCGAGACTAGCACAGGACGTACAATTATCTTCATGTTAATGCCGACCTCCACCTTCCCTGGTGCGGGCTTCTTCTTCTCTCCCGGTTTCCTCTTTTCTTGTTGCGGAGTTGAGCTCCCGTTACTGCTCGTCGGTGGCAGACATATCGCTACGTAGGCAATCTGCAATATTGAAAGCGGAACGAGGGTGCTGGTGAGTGCGGGCACCGGGTCTGCAACGACGGACCGGAATTGGTAGGCATACAGAGAGAGGACGAGCACTGGATGCAGGTGCGTATAGAGCTTCGCAGTACCGTTATTAAGTATGTCGATGGGGTTCGGTGGAGGTCGCGGCTTCGTTTGCGAGTTGATTACGGTCGTCATTGCGGAGAAGCAGCAGGTAGCGTGTGGTCAATTGAGCCGCCGACTGTTTAGGGCTTTTTGGCTAAAAGAGTGTGTTGCGTCCCCAGCGGAGGTGTGCCGGCGTGGTCTGCTGTGCGTTCGACGGCGAGCCTGGCGGTTCGTGCGCAGCCATTTCCGATTACGTAATGTGATGAGGCTCTGGAGTTTTGAAGGTGAGCATATTGACGCTAAACTAAGTTGGGTAATATATTACTGTACTTAATTGAAGCTAAAAGGTAAGGCCTCTCAGCACAAAGACGCCGAGTAGATACCATATCGAACCCCTCGCCTCCTTATTTACTACTCCGTTTTCTTCGGCACTAGGTTCCTCAGTGACAGGTCGTATACAACATCCTCCACATCCTTGACCCTATACTTCAGCCCGTCGTTCTTCCTCCGCAAGATGTCATTCTTCAGGTTGAGGATCTGAAAGCCGGCGTGCACGTCTTTGACGAATTGATTGATGAGTAGCGGGCGCTCGTAGTCGCCCAGCGTGACCGCATTGCGCGCGAGACGGGTCTATGGAGATGTTAGCGATAATAGTTAATGGAACCGAGCTAGAATGTACGTACCAACTCTTCAACCAGCGTGGTGAGCCCTAGTAGGTACTCTTCGATCGTGAGGTGGAACTCGTCTTTGTCCTTAAGATTGACTGGGACTGCGGTATGTTAGCGCACATGCAGGTGAGGCGGGAAGTTGGTATACCCTTCAGAACCTCGCCTAGCTCCTCGATGGTCAAGAGGCGGCCGCACTTCACCTCACCACCAGTATAGTCCTTGCCGCCTAGCCAGGCCCAAAGCAAAACACCGTAGACCTGTGATGCAATGAGTGGGCGCGCGGTGTAGCGGGCGAGATTAAACGCACCGTATCCTGTACCTGGCGTGTCCACATATGGTTGAACTTGTAGTACGGCTGCTTCGACGCCGTTTGCGAGAGCTTCGATACCGTCTCAATAGCATTGCGAATGGGCTCTTCTGCGGACTTCAGAACGCCAGGAACTGTGTATATGGTGAGCGTTTGTGTTTGCTGTAGCAAGGTCGCGACTCACGGTCCGCGACCGTCGTTGAATGCGCGCGGGAGAGAAAGAACGAAATATTGCGGTCTGCGGCGGGTCAGCAATGCTTTTCAAGGGTTCCGGCCGGCATACTGTTCTTCTCTAGCGCCTGGATGATGTCCTTCAGCTCCTGTCGCGCCGTCAATACGCTGTCACGTGTGGTTGCGTCCGTGCGTTCTCACATCGCGGACAGCCGTGTCCTCGTCAATTTTGATCTGGAGACCCTCAAAGATGGTGGGGTCGATCATGCCAGCTTGGTCCGCCATTCTCTCGATTGTGGTGCGGGACTTGTGTTGTGGGAGGCGGAAGGTCGTTGCGAGAGAAGGTGGATTTAGCTGTGTGGCCAAATTTTGTTCCCGGCACAACGTCGCGCGGTTGCAAGCCCGGTGAGCCACCGGCAGAGAATATGGTATTTCACTGTATAGCTACTAAAGCGCACTCAGTCAGAGTGTAGGAGCTGCCCGCCTCGCGGATCTCACGCTATCGTGGCGTATTATCTAGACGCAAAGCTTTGCAGACATGGCATGGCGAAGGCACTGACATCGACAGCGCGCGAACACAGCTTTGCGAGTACATGTAGCCTGAGTGCTCGAAACCTATAATCGCCTCTGCCCGCACTTGCAAGCAACAGCAGCGCACACAACGGTGAAGAATCCACAACACTGACATCGGCCATCAGTCCCAACAGCTTCTTCCTCAAGTGTTCAGCAGTGCTAAAAGTGGGGGTGAAAGATAATTATAAGCCGTGCATGTAGTTGTGTTCGGTTCATCTTCGCTCAGAGACGTCGGTAATTACTCCGGAGCAACCACTCCGGAGCAGTATAGCTTATATAAAACTTCCTACCAACGTGTTCAGCCACTCACCCGGCCACCCCACCAAAATCAATGCGCGTTTTTGACTGATTGCGCCACAATGCTAGAATATTTTGTATTGAAATTCTATAGACAGGCTTCCTGGATAGCTCTACATTGCGTCCTATTATGGCCTTGAATATGGCACTTCGAGCACGTTGGTGGTACGCGCTGGCTGACCCTCGCGTTGACCCTCCTCTAGTACCTTATTTTCAGCCTAATGTTATATGTTGTACGTGCGTTGACACGGGATCCGGGTTAGGGCCGATAGCACGTTTGTCGTACCGCTGCTGGTGGAACACGTTATGCTGACTAAGTGCTGAGTAAGGTGGAGGCGATGACTGTGGTTACATGGTGCATGGCATCCTGCGAAAGCATCATCCTTCAAGTGTATTTTCGCTCTTGTGGGAAATGCCTACTTATTCCCCAATACCACGCGACCAAAACTTTCTCCTTCATATCGACCTTTCGCGCGGCCGTTTTGCCCTTGAAAACGGGCTGCATCATGAGGCTAAATGCAGCTTCCCAATCCAGAGGCAGCCTCGCAACTCTCAAGCGCATTTGTCCATGCAGAAGTTCCCACAACATGATGCAAAGGGCCATGGTGGAACAAATCAGAGAACTACAATGCTTCCTTTGGCGCTTGCAGTGCTTGGCCTAGGACTGTCGCGCCTCAAGGCTGAGGTTCAGCCTGACGCCTCTCGAATTTCGGGTACCCCGGGGGGGCCCCCCCCCCCCCGGGGGGGCGGGGGGGGGGGGGGGGGGGGGGGGGGGGGGGGGGGGGGGGGGGGGGGCGCGGCGGGGGGCGGGGGGG
>JASJFT010000207.1:0-27195 GCA_030770425.1 Darksidea phi | reverse complement strand
AACTATAAAAAAAATGCTTCCTTTGGGGCTTGCCTGGGTTGGCCATGGCCGTGGGGGCCCCAAGGCGGGGGTTCCCCGGGTCCCCCCCGCAATTTCGGGTACCCCGGCCCCCCCCCCCCCCCAACTTAGAACCGCTTGGCATGAGGAGTTGGTCGCGAGATTTTCTCGAAAGGTAGTTACGACCTCGACAACCCATCACTCTCACCAACTTACATACAGCCAACAGTGGAGTTTGTTGATTCGACGAACCAGCTTCATCAATGAGTCACTCAATTTCGACGAACAGCTCACTAAACAAGATCCTCTCCGCGTTTGATCTGAGTTCTCTCGCGATTGCGGATTCGAGCACACCAAACCGAGAAAAGAGTGGCGCGAATAAGCGCGCTTTGGACGAGGGTAGTATCTTTGCTGCAATATACAGAGATATACCACAGATCAACTATAGTCATCTGACTGATGACAAGTTCCTTGGATCCGGGTCCACGTTTCATGTAAATCGGGCAGTTTACGATGATATGACAGAACCTCGAATCACCTACTTTGTGGCCGTCAAATATTTGCGTTTTGAGCGAGGAAAAAGCAGAGAGCAGACAATGCAAGGCCTCATGCGTGAGTTGAAGGTCTTGACGCATCCCTTCTTGCGAGGACACCCGCACATTCTCGCGGCTGTTGGATACGGATGGGCAGAGCCCGGAGCCAACGTCATACGACCGTTCCTAGTCTTCTCTTATGCAGACTACGGCACACTCTCTGAGCTTCTGAAAGCCTACAGCCTCCACAGAGACGTCACTCTCTTGGAGCAACATAGTCTGGCTCTTGACGTTGCACATGGGCTGAAGGCATTACATGACTCCGGCTTTGTCCACGGCGACTTAAAAGCAGATAATGTCCTCGTACTCTCTCGCGCAGAGCCACTCGGATACTCATTCGGACCCATTGGGATCCCTTGGGTCGCAAAGATTGCCGATTTTGGCTCCACTTTTACTAGAAAAGACGTGGATGACGGCAGAGCCAGATACTTGGGTACGGACAAATACAATGCCCCGGAGATTCAACAAGACGAGGCCAGACCATCGAATTCAGAAGATGATTACGAGTTATACAAGATGGCCGACATCTACTCGTACGGCTTACTGGTCTGGGAGATCATGGTCAACGGACTCTCTTATCTCGATTCCGTCAGTAATGACGACATACTCTCAAATCAGAGGCACTGGAAGGACTACTTGCGGAATAAGCATGAAGAGCCAGGTGATGGGCTTGCGGAAGTGGCTATCAGGGCATGTCGAGAACGAACAGTGGAAGCCATTGACAATCCACTGTTTCAGTCGGTTGAAGCTGTCTTGATGGGGTCTCTCAAAAAGATTGCGACGGAACGCTTACCGCTAGATAAGACAGTTAGAGCCCTCGAAGCTGTCTCAAGGTATGATTTCCGTATTAATCCAAAACTTCCCTAACGAGCCACAGAGGTGACAGACCGCCCATTGTCCACGCACTGCCTCGACTGAGGTCCGGTCCGCCTCAAAAGAATGAACGTGAATTCGACCATTGGTACGCTTGTGTGCCAAAAAATAGCGCGAATGTGCATCTCAGAAGCAAAGCTTATTCGTATCAATCTCGAACGTGGTCTACGACACATTGGCACCACAAACCTCCTTCCCCAGAATCAGCGAATTGGCAAGTTATCCCTCGGTATCAACTTGATGGTCGCGATGTTGATCAGATGGCCGACAATTCACTTGACTTATTTAGCATCCAACGCGTAAGTAATGTAAGACCTTGCAAGGAGTAGACTGTTTTGACCTGAACCTATAGTTCATACCCCTTGCGCAAACCCCTTGGAAGGTCAAAGAAGGTCTGGTTGAGACTTGGAATGAGCTATGCAGCCCGGAAAATGATACCGAAGTGGCGTCCGAAGTAATGATCGAGCTCAGTATAGCCTATCACCTTGGCTTTGGTGTGGAACCAAACCAACAGGAGGCTGTAAGTCTACTTCATGGAGCAGCCCGAGGCGGTAACAAGACAGCCAAGAGTATTCTAGTCCGAGTCACCTCAGCCCTACGTGATAGCAATGGCTCTGATCCAATCACTGGAGAAGCTCTTCATTATCTTGCACGCCGGCTGCAATCCAATCCATTCAGAACGACGAACGCTTCAAAATCATTACGCTGCACTCAGATCTCGTCCCGACCAGACCTTGAAGATCCTCAAGCCAAGTCTCAGTCTATTCTGAGCCTCTTGAACTCAAACCCACACAGCTTCGGTGTAGATGTTATCGGCGTTCACCTACTTCAGGAGCTGTGGGACGCTTCCGCAACTTCCAAAAGCAGCGGCGAATGTCCAACTCAGCGGGAATTATGCGCATCACTTACAGAGGCTTGCCGCCTGGCAGCTACGGATGCTTCTCGAAACTTAGCAGGGCTTTGCAATGCATATATTGGTAGGTTCGGAGATCCTACACCATTGCACTGGCTTGTTTCTTTTCCATTTGCTGAAGCTCGGGAAATTTTCCAACTCCTCGTTTATGGGAAGGACGGAACCAGTGAACGTCACCAAGGCCCATGTGACCCTTGTCTCAACGCGCGGACCTCATACTCATTATTCGTTCCTGAGCTCCGGATGGAGCTGCTCGGTACACCTCTCCACTGGGCGGTGCGAAGCCGGAACCTAAAGCTTGTGAGATTGCTTCTTGATGCCGGCGCTGATCCCAATATCCGTTTCAAGATACGTCCTCAAGTTGTGGGAGAACCCCCGAGTCCTGTGAACATTGATTATACCCCATTGGACCTTGCTATCGAACTCCACCTGTTTGAAATTGTCGACATGATCCTTGAGCGACTCCAACCAATCGACCTAAGTAAATTCTCAGTTGGAACTGCGCTTCTTGCCACCACCACTACCCCATTCGCTCGATATTTTATCCATGGGCCATCCTTCCGCCTGGCTATTCAAGAGACTATCAGGATCCTTCTTTTGCATGGTATCGACTTGGGAGGTTCAGATCGCTTTGGTCAGGTCCCCTTGCTCATGGCGCTAAAAGTGAATGCGGAGGAGAGGTACGTTGTCGAAGAGCTTCTGAAATCGACAGTTGGGATGGTCCAGCCAACGAGTCTCAGGGGTGATAACCTAGCGGCCTTGGTAGTTCGCAGCGCTGAAACGGACTATGCTTCAACAGCTTGGAAACTGGAGCAGATTCTTCCCTACGTGCTCGATGTCAATGCTCCAGACAACTCTGGTTTTAACGCATTGCACTACTGCGCCTTAGTAGACAATGCACCCATGACGAGAGTTCTTCTCATACAGCAGGGAATAGACGTGAACCGGACAAGCGAAAAGCCCAAGTACGCTCTCACACCATTATCGATAGCAGCGCAGTTTGGAAGAGCTGAAATTGTTCGTCTGCTCCTCGATTCTGGCGCAGATCTGGAATCCCGTACCGAAAACGGCGAGACTGCACTGGAGCTAGCAGTGCATGGTCGACACTTGGATGCTGCCTCATTGCTCATCGAAGCTGGCGCATCGCTCCTTTTTGGGGTTTCGGGAAGCATAATCCGAAGCTCTGTTCTTCACACTGCCTGTTTGCAGGCTTCGAACCGCCCTCCGATGGTCCGGCAGCTGCTCGATAAGCACCACAAGCTTCGGGAGAAATCTATGGTCAATTGCTTCTGTGCGCATACTGAGGACCAAATTCCTTGGACACCGCTCCACCTAGCTGCACAGCATGCGGACCTCGAATCGGTAGAGGCGCTCTTAGAAGCGCAAGCCGATCCTGATCTTTGGAGATGTGCCTCATCACGGATTGGTAGTGGCGAGGAAAATCATCACAAATTTACAGCCAAGGATCAGGCCAAGTTGCTCTTGGATCGTGCAGCAAGGGGTGCGTTCGACTCAGGCCAGCTGAGAGTCGCGCGAGTCGGTCATCCAGAGTTGATGAAGAACATTGAACACTCTAATGAAGAGATGAAGAAGCAAGAGAGACTCAGTTGGGAAGATTTTTCTGGCACTCTGCAATTCGAATTCCGACTTGAAGATGTCAGGGCCGAAAAGGAGGGTCAAGCTGGAACGCGAAGCTTTGTTAGGCGGCTCGAACGGATCAAGCAGTTGATGGAGCGAGCATCAGATCGTCAGGTAGCTTGAACGGCACCATTGAGAATCAGGGATTGCTACAATTGTAATCCAGCATGTTTTGTGTAGCGCCAACCCCGCTCTTGTAACCTCACCCATATTTATACTGCGAGAAGGCAGTATACGGTCATTTGCAATCACCAAAACCTTGAACGTCCCTAGCCTGCAAAATTCATCGTATTGAAAATTTGGCCAAACAGAGGCGATCCGGCGCCAGCCCACTCTTGCATGTTATTGAGGTAAATTAGCTATGAAGACTACCATAACGGCGCAATACGCTGCGGTTGCGGAGAACATCTCAAAGTTGCGTACCTGCGTCATACAAAGCGCAGTGGAGAATAGTGCGGTGAAGAAAGCAATCTCCCATAACCTGGAAGCCATCTTTTGGGTATTGTAAAGAACCCCAATCGGCACCGTAAGTGTGGCGACAGCGAGAAAAGTTGACAGTATTCTAGATATGATGTCGACCCTCTCATTAGAGAAGAACGTGACTCGAGAGTCGGTGGACTTTTCGCGATCATGCTGCAAGATGGTCAGAACTAGATAGCTCGGATCCAAAAAGGGTTATTACCGTAGCGCTGAATATGCTGCGTAGCCTTGTTTTAGACAGCCTTACGGCTACAGACTCCAAGAAGTTTTGCAGTCCGGCGTGATCGGTGGGCAAATTTGGGGCGCTCAAGTCATGCCAATCATCTAGAAACTTCGATTCTGCGGCGACCAGCGGCTTGTTTCCATCCAACCAGTTTGCAATACTCTCTAAATGGTGTCTTGATGGTTTATGGCGTTCGATGTGTTGGTAGTATCCTTCGAGCAGGCGATCTACGCATATTCAGCCTTCAATTGTGATTGAGAGCGATTGCCGGTATACTGTATTCTTGAAGCCTGCCACTAGCCATATGCAGCAACTCCCTTCTTTCGCTGTTCCGATCTTTCCGCCGAGCTTGCAAAAAATATGCCGTCTTTTCGTTTTTGTCTAGCTCATCAAGCTCTTCCGACAACTGCATGAGCTCATCTTGCATGTCAAGCAAGACCCGAGCATGTAATTGACCAAAGTTCTTGAACACGCAGAAACCTCTGTGACTATTGACGAATGCAGCAAGCCTTGGGTAGCCAGGTCTGAAGCTTTCGACTGAGGTATGTCAGTTTTCGAATAGGAATTGATCTTTGAGCCCGAGGAGCGTACTAAGAACACTACTATGCCGGAACAGCCTTTTTTGAGGGGTCTTCACTTGATGGCCTACAAAGGTTGTTAGCAAAAGCTTGTCACTAAACCTCCAGAAACTCTTACCTCGAATTCGAAACTTAAATCGCCGAGATTTTGCGGGAGATCCGGACAGTGCTGATGTACTAGTGCTTGAACTACTGTGGGCCCCTGTTGTGGCCATGACAAAGTAGATAATGAGAGGTTATACAGGGCGCAGATTGAAGTCGCACCGGGGTTTTTCCTGTTCTACCCTGAGCGGCTGCGGGGCTTAACCCCGCTCTTATCCTTAGTGACCCGTGGCGCCAAAACACTATCCTGCTAAAGGGTGCAAACACCGGAAGGATCAGTGCGGCTGAGTCGACCTGAGACGAAAGGCGACCAAGGCTGCCTAGCTCTCGTGGCCCGTGGAGCGAAAAGCAGTCAGTGCTCAGCTCGTCAGCTACCACAACAGGACTGTTGTGATTGGATAGTCTGTTTACAAGGATTTGTACACCATAACCGCTAAGAAGGAAGGTGAGAAAGGTTATAAAGGAGCCTTCTGAGACCAATTGTGCTATACAAAACTGCGTGAGGAGGGCCGTTGGTGAGGCAGGGTGGCCTGTGCTGAGTGCCGGCTTTTTCTACCCCACGAGAACATCGAGAATGAGACCCTTCGGTCGAGTAGATTTTACGCAATCTATACCCTTAAGACGAAAATCCCATGAAATGCATAACCAGGGATCTAAGCGCTTTATCAAATCTTAGTCCGTGTCAGGAGTTTCCAGAAAACATTCTGCAACCAAATATGGGTACTCTTCGTCTGTACCCTGCTTTTTCAACCGGTACATGTTGCCCTCTTCAATAGCATGCACGACATACGGTCCATGCGCTGGGCCTGAAGTTTGAAATCGCATGTAGACAACTTCATCAAGTTCAAATTGCGGCTCGCTCGGGAACTTGAGATGCGTCAGCTTCTGGGAGACGTAAAAAGTGCGTGAGGCGCTCGATACTTCTGCTTTCTGGGCGTACTCGTCTACGTGGGCCCTTCCGTCTGGGGAATCATTGGTCGCGGATGCGTTCTATGACTTGCGATTAGCGCGTTCTCCACCCGGTTTTCACTTTAGCCCACATTCATGCGCTGGTCCGACATTTCCGGTCAAAGTGGGCAATGGTGAGGACGGATCTAGTGCGAAGGGAGAATAGCGATAAGCAAGGGCAAGGCTGAATCGTTTGGAGCTTTCCGCGGTTGCGGCTGAGTCACCCCTCACTCGAGACACAAATTTCACCAGCTGACTGTTGCGTCTCTTCTCTGATGCCACACCAATACCAAACCTGGCGACTTTTGAGCATATCTAAGGGTGAGACTTGTATTCACTATTCCCTCTTCCCGAGTCATGGAACAACAGACAGCGAACGATTTCAAGACGCATAGCTTGTCATACTTTAGAGACAGATCGGACTACGATAAAGCACACGTACTCCTACTTTACTGGCCAAACGGCGATCTAAAGGTTGATGAAGAACTCAATGACATACGCCGTCTCTTTGCGAGAGATTTGAATTATGTAGTCGCCTCATTTCCCATTCCCGAGGATGGCACACAGCAAGCGAGGCTGAACTCCCAAATTGCCACCTTCATCGAGCAGACATCCTTGGAAAGGCGATGTCTGACCGTCATATACTACGCCGGGCACTGCTTCGAGTCAGAAGGCAAGGCAAAATGGGCGGCGTGAGTGGCCGAGCATCGCTGGTCTAAGTTGGTGCGACTAAGCTCGATCAGGAAAAAGACTGGTGAACCTACTCTCGACTGGTCTGCGATTCAGCGCTCGCTATTTGGTGCGCTCGGGGACGTTCTTCTCATCCTGGACTGCTGTCATGCTACTCTCATTGCTCAAGGCCGTAAATTGGCGGGGCGCTTCGAAGTCTTGGCAGCTTGTGCGAAGGGCCTCACAACGCCAACCCCGGGCAATCAGTCCTTCACGAGAGCCCTTCTAAACGCTTTCAACTCAGAATTGATAGAGCACGGAGTAACTGCGAAGAGACTTCGAGCCCTCATCGAGGTTTCAGCACAACGTTCGTAGCGAACCAACACCATGAAATGTTGACTCTGACATCGCCTAGAAACACCATTCTGGGACTCTCCAGGCACCGAAGACGTTAACAGCATCAGAATTTCCAAGTTTCAGCAAGGTAGTCCCCGCAAATCTAAAAGAAAGCCCAAAGGCTACGTTTTCATTCGCGCATCGCTGCTTGACGACCTGGACGGAATCCAGATCGCTGACTGGCTCAAGGCTAACGCACCTGGAACTGTATCTGCTGTCAACATCGAAGCAGTGGTACTAACGGCAAGAAGATTGCAGAAAAACATTGACCACAACGCGTTTCCAGAAAATTCATTTCTGAGAAGGCTGTCACCCCCTGCTCAGAGCGAGGTGCTTAAGCAGCTACAGGCTCTAGACACAGTCATGGCAGCTTCAAAACGTAACGCCAACGATTCAGTGACGTTAGGCGATGATGATGCAGGAAAAAACGTCTTGAACCAGATTCAGGGAGCAGTCGCAGCTGCAGCTGCTTCCATCGAAACGCCACTGATGCTAGAATTGGGCGTGGACAAACTTTCAAGAGCAGACAGTACAGATACTTTGCTCCCAGACGACACGCTTGCGGCCATTTCGCTTCGTGAGCAAATTCTCCAAAAGCATGACGGCCATTCTTCTTCGTACAGCATCTCACACTTCGACTTGAACTTTCCGTTCTCCAAAGAACGGTTCCGCTTTGCCAAGTACGAAGAGCAAGACATTCTGCTCGAATTCTTCGAATATGAGCCCGATAAGGACGGAGACCCACCTCCAGAGATGACTGAGCATCTCGAACAAATGGCAAGCATACTTTGTCACCCCAAGCGTGACAGCTTTCTCACCTTGCCATGTATTGGATATTCGCACGATGACCTCAACCACCAATTTGGTATGGCTTTTCTGCTGCCGGAACTGCACGCTCCTTCGCATGAACCCATTACGCTGCGAAACATGTACAAGAAACGAAAAAGGGTGCCGCTTGGTCAGCGCATCGAGCTTGCTTACCGTCTCGTCCTCGCTCTGGAGGGCTTCCATCGTGTAGGATGGGTCCACAAAGGCATCAATAGCGAAAACATCTGTTTCACTACCGGAGAGGACGAGACACACGAGAGCCCCAACGAAAAGGAGCGAGTGAATCTCTCTGCTCCGCGACTCTTTGGATTTGAGTATGCTCGAGCGGCGACAGCAGGCACGAGGATGGAGGAAGACCACTCTGAGTTCCGCAACCTCTACCGTCATCCTGAGCGTTGGAGTCGACCATCTGCCAGATATACTCGAGGACATGACATATACTCTCTTGGTGTCGTTCTTTTGGAGATAGCCTTTTGGAAAGAAGTCAGCGAGGTGGCTGAGAAGGACAAAAGAAATCGCAGCATTCGGCCGGAGAAGTTCCAGCGATTACTAGAGGGATGGGCGGATCAGGAGCTTCCGTATCGAGTTGGTGAAACTTTTGCCAGTACCATACGGACCTGTTTTGCTTATGAGAAAGAGACCATCGGAATGAGCGATTTTGAGATGCAGAAGTGCTTTCAGGAGAGTATACTCGAGAGAATATCGAGGATCAACACAGGCTTATGATATATAGTGGTGGTAGATGCTCGAAGTGTATGTTAAGATATTGCATTTGTCAAACCTAATACCCGCTATACGTACTATAAAAGATATCTAACGAAAACGTATATTCTATAGATAGAGGCTATTCTAACCCTATACTTCTATATTTAATATAAGTAGTAATCGAATTTTATATATAAGCCGCGAACTTATAGTACAAGACTTTAGGTACTAAAATCATCGCGACTTGCTCTCTAGCCTATCCATGTTACCACTAAATACTACGTCTTCGAATACTAAGCTTCCAATAGCGCTTCGCGGACATGTGACAATGAATGCAATTCATCGGGTGTTTCATTTCGTTATTCTCAATATTTTACATTCTTTAAATTCTTCCATTACTTTGAAGCTATTATAACTATTATGGCGCCGTCTACTATAATGTGTTATCCTAGATGTATGGACCTTTGCTCGTAAACATTTAAAACGTCTTCATGAATTTCACCGCAGGACAGCCGAACGCATCAAAAGTCAACTAGAAAGGCTAGACAAGCTAAGCAATTCTTTATAGCATTATATTCTATTCATGATATCAACGATAAGAACCACGGCCGCCACACGGTCTCCGCCCAATCCATGCACCAGTGTAGCACCGCCACCACCTTCATGGCATCAAAACATGACCTTGTACTTCCTACATCAATTTTATCCCGTATAACCGTTTTCTCGCCATCTCTTGATATGATTAACAAGTGCCAATCATGTCCTTGAGCAATGAGGAGGGGGATGGCAGGCCACGGCCCAGTCTTCTCTTTCGCGCGGGGAAGTAGCGCGAGGCGGTTCAGCCACGCATCTGTCCATATTGCAATTTGGGGCTTGCCGTCCGTCCATGACTTATATGGACCTTTGGTTTCGACGTTGATAGCGATGAGGTCGGTACGAAGGCTGCGGTTTCTTGTGACGTGGTTCCAGGATTTGACAGTTTTGCCGCCGTCCATGGGGAGTGGTTGGAGTGTATGCCAGGCCTGTTTGGTGATTTCATCTGATTTGAGTGCGACAACGTAGTCGATAATGCGGCGGGGGATTCCTTCCTTTGTACGAGCCAGTGATTTGGGGTCGATAGTTAGAGTTTTTCTGCTGGCATGTTAGCATTGAGCAACTTCCAGCTGAAGAAAGCAGTACACCCCGTAAATCTTAAGCGTCGCTTTATGCTCGCATGTTTCGCATGCTAGTTTAAGCAGTGGGTGCTGGACATCAGTATTCCAGTCGTCCTCTGAAGTTCCGGTGCCACGGTCATTATTCCATCCGGCCCTTACGATGTTTTCCAAACACGTTATAGGGGGCATTGTGCCGTACGCGAGGCGCCGAGCGCAGTCGTTCGCCCAGGGATATTTAAATCGCGTGCGGTCCGACGCCAATGATAGCGAAGCTGCAACAGTATGAAGATCTGTATATCCGAGTATTCCAACGCCATCTGCGAGACCCTGAATAGCATCGCGCATTGCTATTGCATCGGCCCGTTCCCCGTGTTCCTCAATATCGCTAAAATTGCAAAAGAAAACTGGCTGGTCCCCGTCCTCCAGCGCCTGTAACTGTTTTGAGGGGCTAAGACGTCCGCTTTGATGCGATTCAACCGATATTTCGGAGCGCGTCGCGTCGCTCTTGGTTGGAGAGGGGGGCGAGAAGTCTGAGAGGCCCGGGGGAGGGAATTGCGGCAGTCCGCTAATATCGCGGTGTCGCTTGGGTGGCCGAGGCGTCTCCTCGAGCTCGAGATCCATTAGCCCGCGCTTGCTCCTAATCACCCGTCGCGGATTCTCCTTGTCGTCGTGCGCCCGAGGGCAGATAGTAGTGGTTGATATGCTAGAAACCGACGTCAGCAGAGATCGGACGAACTGACATGGAACGCATACGCGTCCTGCGGCGTGGAATCGACACTGTCGATCCAGACCGAGATGTCGCAGAGGCTCGTCGAATTCATGAGCCTGAATTGCAGGCGGGTAGATGCAAGCGAGATACATAGCAGTGGGAATGAGCGATGGCATTGACCATACAGAGTGTTTGAGGCGCGCTTCCGGAGGCGGGGCTGCCAAGAGGTCGCGTTGGCTAGGGAACGAACATCGGCCGAGGGGCGCTTCTGTACCGGCCCTTGCCTTCCCGATAGCACCTTCAGTTGGACGAAACAACGAAGAGCTGTGCAGGAAGCTGGGATCCTGGTTCCGATAAATCAAGACCGTGAATGAGGGCTATGCTACGCCGTAAAGTACTGAAAACCTGTTAATGAATCACAGAAACTGGATTCGATCGGGATACGACTTCGTGTCTTCAAGCAATACAACGAGGTTAAATGTTCGCACCTATGCTTTCCATGAGATCATTATCACAATTCCTACCGCGAAGTGTTCCGCGCATCGGACGAGGCTCAAGACGATGCTCAAGACGAAGCACTCTCAATAAACACCTCCTTTTGCTCAAGCTGCGGCGAGATCTTAACCTCAGATTGAATTCCCTAGTGTTTGGAGTCTTTTTCCACACGTTTTTAATGTGACGCGAGTAACTGAACAGTGACGTGCGTCAGCCCCGAAGCAGCTCGAGTACACGAGCAAGAATCTTAACAGCACCTCTTGATGACGCAGCCCCTGCTTTTTGTCCTACAAGCGTGAATGTAAGCCAGCCGAATCAATAGTAACTATTAAAAAGCGAATCACGAATGCTCCATAAACCCGAGTATATACAAACTGGTACAGGGTCCAAGTAGGTCCAGCCTTGAAAATCCCTATGTTATTGACTAAGCTGAACTTGAACTTAGCAGCCTCGTTTAAGCGTAGAATAATACGTGGCGCCCCGGAGACTCCTACGTAGCTTCAAACCAAACACCTAATATCCTGACCGAGGAAGTACAGCTCCGCTAGGTGTAGTTCTGTGCGGAGGTAGAAAGACTGCGGATGGGCTACCCCGCTTCGAGCACTATTCGATACCGTAAGATGCTTATGGGAACTAGATATCAGTGGCAATTTGAGGCTAGATGGATGGGCTATGGAACCTCCGTGGTCCTCAAGCTGGTATGGGAGCAAATAGAACGAGCCAGTGGCGGGTACAAGCGTAACCAGAAAAGCCAATGACGCGTACTATAAGCCAGCTCGAACCCCCAGACTTTTAGGGAAGAGTAGAGTACGAGAGCTAGATTTTACGGTAGGGAAGTTTTACGGGGGTATCCGCAGAGTCTGTACACATGATTATACGTTCGGTTGATTCCGCTCCCCCAAAAGCGTTCGTGGCCGAGGATGGCCATCCAATTTCGCAATGGGACTGTGGCGTCAGCAATACACAGTTGTTTACCCAAAAGACAGATAGCACCATGTTGTACAAAATCTGTGTGCCTAGATCCGATGTGAATATCTCCGGAGTGGGGTTTGCGCGACGATGCCGTCTCGCTTTCTAATTGGACGCTGAAAATGAGTTTAACCGGCTAAATAACATCGCTCAAGCACCGGGTAGCTAGTCGTCTCCAGAACTCTCGGCTACTTTAAACATTATGTGAGTCCGTAACTCGGAGTACAAAATGGAGCCAATGATTAGTCCTAGTAGTTGGTTTAGCTTGAGTTCATGCACATCGGGAACCTGGATTGAATATGAACTGCCGGAAGTGTAGAAAGGGGAACATTACAGGACGGGATGGCTATGAGTATTGTGGTTACAGAGCTGCCCAAAGTTGTGCGATACCGCAATAATCGTAGGATTACCATACCAAGAAAGCTGGCAATCGTTGCGACGACTGCAATTAGTGCCCGAAAACATTTTTTCAGTGTTTTAATTCAATGTAGGTAGGCATCGGCACGATCCATGGATGACAGCTTTTGACGTCAGATTTGACTTACCTAATAGCCCTTTCATCCACGAACTCTAATTAAGGGGGCTTTGGCGGCGATGAGGGTGATTGTACTGCGCTGATAGCTCTGTTGATTGAAATCTCTGTGCGGATTGATGGATGAACGAAACGTGGTTAACTGCATTGAGGATTTTTTCGGACTCGCAAACGCGTCGTGAACCAGGTGGTGCAAAGCGATGCCTTTGAAGTAGTCAGCGAGCCAGAGATTGGCTCGACGAGCGGATGCATATTCACGTCCCAACGGCTCAGCTTTCCCCAAGGAATCCACAGGAAAATGTTTTCAGGTTTGATAACAATCGTAAAGGGCGGTGGAATCGAATCGTTGGTTACTGGAGGCGGCGAGAAGGGACCCTCCACACCGAGCAACTCCGTTAAGTGTGTGGCCACCGCGCACCAACACTCCACGGAAATGGGTACGGAAAACGAAAACCATGGAACCGGTAGTGGGGAAAGAAAGCGGACCCGTAGGAATGGTGCAAATTGAGCGCCGATCCTTCCCAACCATGTGCCGTACTTCCCCCATTTAGCACGAAAGGTAAGTACAGCATGTAGGATACATTCTATATCAAGATGCGAGCCACTCCTCGCCGAGCTACTAGGCGACCCGCTTCCACGGCATCCCGAACATTAGTGATAGGTGCGAGCTGACGTGGTCTATGCCTTCGCCAAGACGCGAGAGAGTCCTCGCCAAGTCACACATCTCACGCCAACGCATGATGCCGGTACCGCAACGCATAGACAGATATAACTAGGTTAGCACGGAGAAGCTATGGTCCTTTTACGTGCCGCCCCCGCAGAAGAAGCTCGTGCAGCAGCTGGGCACAGCAAGATGGAATGGGCAAGATTTAATGTAGGCAATATTCTACCTACGCAGTCGCTATTTTGGCTTTCTAATGCTACTATTGCACAGATGTTCACTCGAGACCAAGCAAAAGAGCTCTTAAAGTCCTCTCCAGACAGAACATGGGCGAAAGTGCCAGCAAATCAAAAGGCGACGGTTAAACGGGAAATTAACGCCCTATTAGTAGAAGAAGAGATTGCAGAGGTTCACGACGATGTTTTGGATTGGCGCATGTCGGCCTGCATGAAGGGCCTAATACGAGCTTGTAAGCTAGTTAAGAGGAACTACAGAGTAGGGTTGCATCTGCTAATCCTAGGCAGCTAGGCCCGCCCCCTCCGGTGGGGCATCCATAGCTTCAGGCAACGCCAACATCACACAACCAGTCCGTACCTTCGATCCGATCAGGGACATATGATTTGTTGTGGGAGAAAGAAATCCATAACTTGTTCGCTTGTATGTTGCATAGAAATTCTGCCACGAATGTACGCTGCGTAAAGGTGGGCACAATCGGGGAGCTATATAGTGGAGTCGTGTCTAAGGGGCTCGATACGCCTCGGCACCGTGTAAGACTCCCTTGAAGAGAATCCGCTTTACCTAGAATCGTTGAGTCGTGTTCCGCAGTGCCGACACATCAAATTCCGCCGCCGCCATAGATTGCCGCTTTTATGCACTCTCCCATCAGATCCATCCGAATAGCGATGAAATAGAATTCTGACGAATTAGTGATATATCTCAGGCAAGATGTATAATCATGGATGACATCAGATCTACACTGCAAGCCGGCTATATTCTATGCTGTGGAAGCCGTTAAAGTTATGGCTGCTGTTGTTCTGCGCTATAACCTTCATAATGGTACTATCGCTAAAACGGCATTAAAAAGTTCAGCCCTCTAGGTATGTAATGGGAGCACGATTCTAATTACGGAAAGTCAATTGAGCCAGAAATGCGGATAAGTTGAATGCTACAAGCTATGGGTCGCCCTACACCCGTATTCGAAAATCGAGATCGCGACTTCGCGCATCACGACCATGATCCAAGGCGGAACTCGTGTATTTCGAAAATTACCACCCACATATATATTGGCTTTATCTGTTACCTGGGCTAAACAGTGTACCTACTCGCTCGATCACGCTTATGCATGAAGAGCTACCCAAAGGAGCGGTCAAAGACGGAGAGGGCGGTAGTAACGAGGATTGAAAGGAAGATGGTGGCTGGGACGAAGACGAGATGAAACTATAAGATGGCATTACAAAATAGGCAAAAGATATGCTTTCTTAGATTAGTCTAAGAGTCAACAGTTTTAGGTAAAGGTCAGTAACTTCTCCAGAACACTAAATGTACTTGGATATTGCGATACCTCTATTCCGTCCAATCAAAAACTTTGTCTTCATTTTGCCTGTATTGGCTTAAGACGTTAAATCTATCCAAATACGCGAAGTCGTTTGTCGTCTTCCGGAGATCTTAGCCCACGCCATGCCATCCGTTCTCCAGTTTTCATACCACTACACTGACTAGAACGAGAGAAATGTGAATACATATCACCTACACGCAATCATGACAAGAATCTAAAGCTCGTCAGGAAGAAACTTCGCCGGTATATCCTTGGGCAGCTCCATCAACGGTTCATCGGCTATAGTAAACCATTTTCTGAGTGTCTTCGCCACAATTTTCTTTTTTTCTTTTGGCCACCCCCTGAATATGCTGGTTTGGTGATATCTATCATAACGCTGAATAGCCTTGAGGTCCAAGTCATCGAAATTGGCTATTGCTACACTGTTTAACACATGTATGAGTATCTACCTCAAAGCGGGATACCTTAACTCTTAAAGATAGACTTCTGCCCCTCTATAAGATACTAGTATTGATTCTTAGGGATACTGAACCGGATAACTCTATGCATACTGTCTGACTTGTCAAAGGCACTGAAAAGGATCGCTTGCGTGAAGCTGTAAAAGCCCTCCTGCCGGTCATGGTTTCGGTGGATATGACGCGTCAAATGCAAAAAATGCTATCAGAAATATTAGTAGTGAGAGCTAGCCATACATAGGTCCTTATCTTAAGCTTCTATAATCTCACCGCTCCCCTGGACTGACAACCCGGCTGAAGTGCTTTGAATTGAATGAATAGCAGCCATCGCATAGTCAAACGGGCGGAATGACCCAAAAGGTAATATAAAAAAGTATTTCGTCTCAAATACCTTAAACATAAGGTTATTGGTTATAGTTATTATCTGTAATTGCCTGAGGTTCAGGTCACGACATGACTGCGAGGGCAAGCGGCCCGAGCCTTATGAAAGAGGGCGAGCCGCATGCCGCGGGCAACGGCCAGAGCCTCAGAGAGGGCGTGGCGCGTGCCGTGGCGCAACGTTCTGAGCCTCATGGAGCCCACGCTCCATTATAAATAAGTCTAATATATATAATGTCACAGTTAAATATACCTCTGTTCTTAGGAGCAGAAGGTTAGCCTTTTGTTCGCGATATATAATCTAACTAGTTAAAATGTGATATCTTAGGTAGGGTAGACTAGATAGCGATTTGGGGGTGGACTAAATAGCTGCGGCTAAAAAAGAGGTGGCACATGGCGCCGAAAATGATCGCATGTGAGCGCTGAAAAGAGAGATCGGAGATCCCAAGCACACACAGGTGAGGCATATTTGGCTGCGACCATTTTTCAATGAACAAGTTGGATCGGTCGACCAATCACGATCGACCACGTCTTCCCCACTTGATGTCTGCGGCTTCCAGAACTGAGGGGCTACATGTTGCACTGCCACACCACCGTCCTTCTGACGTCGCGGTTGATTCAGATCTTCAACTGCGTCACCCCACTAGTACGTCGTCTGCAGTTGGAGTTGGAGAACGTCAAATCACCATAAGGAGCTCGTTCTCGAAAGTATTAGGACCCGCTATTCATTAAAAGCTTTACCGACTTTGCTGACTGGAAACAACATGTGCCAGCCTTGTGGGACGGTTACCAAAACATTGTATGCTGTCATCAATGCTGTCATACCAGGACGCAAACCTCTTGCAGCAGATTCGGATTCGGATACATCTAGTCACAGTTTCTTGCGAACTTATCGCCGCGTCCTTGAAGCAGATTCGGATTCAGATATACCTAGTCTCAGTTTCTCGCATCAACCTCGCCGCATTCTTCCAGGGGATTCAGATACCGATACACTTGTCCGCAGTTTCTTGCGTCGAACTCGCCGCAATCTTAGGGTAGATACCAATTCAGACACACACCTAATCGCATCTCCTCACGCCAATTTCGCCCCAATTGTGTTGCAGGTTCGGGTTCGGATTCGGATACATCTAGTCGCAGTTCCCCAAGACATCCGGAAGACAATTTTACAGTCCGCAATGCTTACCTCAACCGTGTAGCAACTGGGGGTGATAAATCTGACGAAACCGATGACGATGTTCCCGTCTCCGAGCTTCTAGCCATGGGCTACAGCAACGCCTGCATCCGCGAGATCAAATCCAGAAGGAAGCGGCTCAAGAAAGGAAAACAAGCTGAATCTACAACGGGTGGCCTCTGCTCAAACTGTAGCAAGATCACAATCGATGCCATCAGAACCGGCTTCAGCATATCGAATAGTTTCAGTCGGCTAAAGAGGTTCGCGGACATCTGCCAACTGTGTCGAATAGTCTTGATGTGCTTACGGAACCGTTTGCCTGAGATTGATGAAAAACTGGAAAACAGCAACAAGAAATCGTCAGTTGCGGTCGGGTTTAATGATGATGGTTCTACCGATACTGCGGCTCTAGAATGGCATACATACACTGAGCCGAAGGCGCCTCTACTCGAGACGTTCGGGTTGTCAATGGGCGATTCAAAGAAGGGCATCATCCAAGTTGATGCGCGCATTTCGCTGGCTTCCGGAGGGAAGACGAGTGAAAACCTGCTTCGACTTCTTGATATACGCAGCTATATCATGATATATACTAAATGTGGTGAGTGTTTAGCAATGACTTTCATCCATGTTTTCTGATATATTAGTAGCCGAAACCAGCACAAGATGGTCTCTGCCCCTTGATCCTCGGCCAAAAAGGGACGACAAGTACGCAATGATGAGAAGGTGGCTTGAAGTCGACATGATTCGATCGAATATCTTCCCGAATCCCTTCACATCACCTATAGATGGCGCAAATTTGGATCATGAAACCAGTTTTCCACATCGGCTAATTTATGTGCCACCATCTCTGAGCGAGGAACCCTGCCAGCTACGACTAATGAACAGCGAGCAACTACTAAAGACAAAAACCCAAGACTGCTCTCCATCCTATCCAAGGTACATTACACTAAGTCATCGATAGGGCCTCGTTCATCATTTCACGACAACGAAGGCAAACTTGCTCTCGAGAGAGGAGGGTTTCACCCTTGACGATCTTCCAAGAACGTACCAAGACGCAGCGATCGTAGCATCAAAGCTCGGAGTTAGTTATCTCTGGATCGACGCTGCATGCATTGTGCAAGATGACCCAGAATATTGGTTATGCGAGTCCGAGAAGATGGGCATGATATACCACAATGCTGTGTGCACGATTTCCAGTCATTGCTCTGAGAGCGACAATGATGGTTTCCTAGCCGATGCACTCCGGAAACCTAGAGGCTCCGTTGCGTTCAGGTATATACTTGCGCCCTTTGATCAAGTCATGTACTGATACATCTCCGCGTCTTTCAGTTTAGAAGCGACGTACCTTCGTCCTGCCGCAGATCTTGAGTTAGACGTATCGAAAAGCCCTCTCTCCAGACGAGGCTGGATCCTGCAGGAGCGGTTCTTATCGACAAGAGTTCTTCACTTCACGACTGGGATGATCTACCTGGAAACCGGAGAAGGAGTCAAGTCAAAGGATGGTGATGCGCAAGAGTCTCTGATGCAGATGACCGTGGGTTCTGTAAACCTTTTGACAGTCGAGCACTTCGTCCATCGGAAGCCACTTTCGCTTCAAAGCTTTTCCAAAATTTTAAATGAAACTCCGAAGCAGCAAGAGAATTCCTTCGGCACCACCCGGTCTCAGTCGCCATTAGAATGGTTTTCTCTACTCGAAATGTACACGACATGCTCGTTGACCAAGGAGGAGGACAAACTGACTGCCATATCCGGTATTGCAAAGATTCTTTGCCGGAGGTTTGATTCAGCTTACCTTGCTGGCGTCTGGGCTGACCGTCTCGTCATTGGTTTAATGTGGATGAATGTTGGCGGGCCACTAAGAGCTCCGTCATCACCACGTGCCTCCTCCTGGGCTTGGTCGGCGTACGATGGTCTAATCCAGTTTCCATTATCACGACATTATGGCCTTTTTACGAGTACTTGTACGCTCCAGCATGTCGAAGCTAGCAATCCTAGCTGGCTTAGTGGCCCTGGCGCTCTTACCATTGAAGTCAAACTGCTAGATCTCTCGCCTATACTATTATCTGGCCATCTCAAGATATCGCTGTATCGAGAAGAGCTCTACCCTCCAAATTCGAAAGCTTGGGAAGCCGGCACCCCACAAGAGCCTTTCCGGGTTCCATTTATCAATCTTTTCGACATGTTCAATGTCCGCCAATTCCGATGGGCGCCCTCGACAATCGAATCACAATTTCACCAAGGGGCGGCGGTTGGATGGTGTTCGACACCGAAAACCGTCTTCTCAATCAGGAGGACTACCGTATGCCACTCTCCTTTGCCTCGCTCGCGTATTTCAAATTGCCAGAAAATCTTGGATCCACATCCTCTGTGCACATGGGCATATTCCTCATCCCAGCTGGCTCGAACGACACTTACAGGCGGGTAGGTGCAGGGATCATCTGCGATTCACTCTTGGCTGGTCTGCAAAGGCATGGCGCGACTTTAGCGTCTCAAGGTTCCGATATTGCCCAGCCTTTCGAATTTCAAACGCAGAGAGTTACTCTGATTTAATGCTCTTGTTTGTTAGGCAGTCAAATAGTGTGAAGCTTCTAAGTCATCCAGAATAATGTAGTAGCTCACAATGATTCGTATTTCTTACGTTAGCTCTATTTGTATGTAAATGGGGATAATTTCAGGACCTAAGATGTGTATAGAATACGGGAAATTTATACTTCGTAGCCTTCTCTAGCTATCTTAGGGAAATGGGCGTAATTCTTACCATAGTAGATAGGATAAGGCCTAATCTATTACTATAAGAGTTTTATTTTTACTTTTTTAACATTCCTTAATATAGAGTTTATATAGTCTTTTTTAATAGTTATTTCTAATACTATTAGTAATACTTAATAGACTACTAAGTATATCTTACTATTAAATAGCTAATTTTACTAAGTACTTAACCAAACTAATATTAAAAAAATATTATATATTACTCTATCTTATTACTTATATATTTATTATCTTGTACCTCTATATAATACCTCTCGGGTCTAATCTAGGCTAATAGGGCCTAAACTACCGGTTAGGTAGCTAGCGGGGCCTAAGGCCGTAAGACTATAAAGAGACTTATAATAACGTCCTTCGGTATATATAGATAGGGTAAGATATATAGACTACCCCTATAGAGCTATAATATTATAGAATAGTAAAATATATTTATTAAGAAACTGAGATATTGGGAGGTACTGATTACCTAAACCGCCTGCTGTTCTCCCCCTATTTCGCGCACTGACACAGCTGTCCTTCTTCACGTTCGCACTACTTTCCCTCTTCACACTGACACTGCTTCCCACACCGCGTATCTATTCCTCTGTCTCGTTTTAATTTGGAAAATCTGGCCATTATTAGCTCTCCGGCGTTTCTCGCAACGTTGATTTACTTGGATATTTTTAACCAAACGTCGTGAACTATAGGGATGTATGCTTTAACGCACCGCCATGCTCTCAGTAAAAGATTTTTCTTGTGTAAAATGAAAGGACGCGTTCAATTGAAGTGAAAATAGGAGCATCGTGATGTCTAAGTACAGTCGATGTCCTCAAAAAGCTACCTGCCTCAGCTCGAGATGTTGAACCTCAGACCATGATCCAAGAAAGTGCGTTAGTTATATACCATCTCCCCATATTGTAGCCCCAAGAGAGTCAGCTCCCCTCGTACCTCTGTCGTCCCCTACCAGCGCAGCGCAATCCTTGTTCTCTCTACTAAGAACCGGAAAATATAGATTACGGGATAAACACAAGCATTCCAAGCTAAATGCTTCCCAGAGCCCCATGCGGAAAGAATTATAAAGATAATTGCGGCGATTGCGAAACCCCCATTTATCTGTTTTCAAAGATTGGTAGATATACATGCGTATAGAGCCGTCATTACCTTTGCTATGTTGAGGACGTTACGGCCCGTACGGTCGCCGAGTGTCAGGCCTGTGCGAGTAAGCAATGAGCGATGATCGTTGGAACCCGTATTTGACTTAGGAGGAATTCGAATCTCTATATCCAAAATTATAGAGGTAATAGCAACCGCTCCGGAAAAAGCGAGGAGGCCGAGTTCAAACTAGCTAGGTTCGTAGTAATACCACCAACGACGGTGACGACTAAAATGGCAAGAATATGAGGTGGTAAAAACTTATATATATGATGAACAATAGTGACAAACCAGCAGCGCATAAGAATTCAAGCGAGACATTTAAGAACGATTGTAGCTCAGACGTGGTTTACTATACAGGAGCTGAACAGCGCAAAGAGCAAGAAGGTGGAGGAGGGAATGGCGGAAATGATAAACAATCCTCGTACATTTAAAAATCTGGTTGGCTAATATGCACGCGGTGTGCATTCAATTTCATGCAACATGCAAGTGAACAAGACGAATGAGTAGTTGGCAAGAGCCCCTAATGTGTGTTGCCCTCCTGCAAGCCCGCATTCCTCCATTCTACCAACTTCCCCCACAACAAATCATATATCCCTGATCGGATCGAAGGGCCGGGTAGCTGCTGGTTGCGTGTTGGTAGCGTTGCTTGAAGCTATAGATGCCCCACCAGGCTTGTCTATCACAGGTCTAATCAGCAGGTGCGGACCTACTCCGGAGTAGTCTGCTCGGCTTACCTGGTCGCAGCTGGTCGCGTATGCAGCCTGCCATGCGCCATGCTATCACGTCGTCCCCAACCTCTGGAATAAGCTCTCGTACTAACGCGGTGTTGATCTCCTGTTTGAGCCTAGCCCTTACGTCCGCCGGTACATGCGGCCATGTCTTAGGATCGTTCTTTAAGAGCTCTTTTGCCTTTTCAAGAGAGATATTCTATAAAATAATAACTTTAGATCGTTGCGCCCAGCGACAGCCTGGACAAGGGTACTACTTACCTTAAATCTCTCCCACTGCGGCTTGGTATGCCCAGCCGTATTACGAGCCTCTTCTGCAGGAGCGATACGGGGAAGGTAAGCCATGGGTTCCGTGCTAGCCTGGTGATGTCCGCCGGGCCGTGAGGAGATGAGGCGCTGTGGCTTGGCAAGAGCAACGTCAGCTGGACCGCGTGGTGCTCCGCGATGTCTGTCCCAACCAATGTTGGGACGTAATACCGGTTAGCTAGCCAGGCACAACCCAAGACAAGGAGTTCTGTGCGGGCTCCCTCCCGACTGGACGGAGCGCTAACCGTTTGGGGTTGCTGGGGAAATGCGATGCATCGCATCCATCACAGCTCCTCTCCCATCGTGTGGCCGCCATAGCTCCTTTCTCTCTCTCCTCCTTCTCCTCGCACCCTCTCGATCGAATACAAGACTGGCTGCGCGCCTGTCCGGACCCGGCGCTCACCGCATCGCTGTTGTACCCGACTATTTGAAGAAGATTATTACGGAAGTTGGCAGAGGCATCTAGCGTTGAGGTAACAACGAGATCTGGAGCTTGTTCAGATGATATGGATTCGGGCGTCAAGAAATGAGCCTCGCCAAGCAGACCTAATCATGTGATGACGTAGACTCAGCGATAGCGCCACGCAAGCCTGAGACTGATAACGTAATTGTGGCTGGTGCCACGACGGACGTGATTCCCCAACGACGCTAAGCCAAAACAAGTCGCCGTCCTTGGACCGCCTTCACTGCGTCTGATTTATAATCCGTGGGTCCTGTTCCTGTTCCGCTTCCTAGTGTGGGCACAACCTCCTCCTCCTGACCTCTTTCACCTATACCACCAAAAGTACCCCTATTAAGTATTACTCATGAGTATGCTTATGCAGCTCAACCTATTCTATATGTAGTAGCTTTATATTCTACCCAATAAAAGCAGCATTAGGTTCCTCTCCCCAAAATCTCAATGTGCGACCGATTTAGAGCTTCAAGCAAAGTTGCTGTGTCAGGATGGTGGCGACCAAGGATCCTCTGCTATGGCTCGAAGCACTTTTCCATCAACAACATATGTGAGCGTACAAAAAGGCTAACCTTCCTGCTGCTATAGCTTGAAGGCTTGTGTATTTATTTGCTGGCATGTCAGATGTCTACCTTCGTTACTCGCTCTTTATTGCCCGTCAACGTTCCTCCTCTGTGGTTTGGAACAATTCGCTTATCTACTTCGATTGCATGCGATGGTGCGGCTAAGCCTGTCCGTATTTGTACTGTCTTTGCACGGCCTTCACATAGCCTTCACCACTATCATAATACATAGAGCGCTACTTTCTCCCCCTGCCATCCCATGGCTACCCCCCCTGACTACCTGCAAATTGCCCGTTGGATTTCAGCCGAAAAATAATTCCGCCATATGCCATTCTTTTACATACCTAGGGCGATGACGAGTTTCTCTTCATAAATATGTACATCGATATAGCTCCATCACCATTGGCTTATTTTGTGTTGCCAGCTATAGCCTTCGCCCAAAAATAGACAACTCTCTCTCTCTCAGACCAGCGCTTTCCATTCACGTGCAAACTGCAAGGCCGGCCGGCGTTTAATAATCAACGCCAGCCGCCCCTAATACGGGTTGTAGCATTTGCGGTAGATATCTTTCTAGCGAAGCCGAACCTTCGGCATAATGTCACAGTGATTGGTCTGTATAACGGAGGAGTCAATATACAAGGTTCTTGCATTAATTAAGCTCTCGGAGAAGGTTATGATAGGGGCACATGCAAGGTGTCTTCAAGCCTCCGCCCAACAATTTCTGTATCGGTTATCCCGTACAGGGTCATACGGAAGGGCCCGGGCATTTTCTTGATTAGTGGCCGTCACAGGGCTTGTAGCAGCAGCCTGCTGTGCGTGTTCCGATCGCTCTACGGATGCGTCATCATTAGCACCACCAAAACAGGGACACAGGCACTCACCTGCCCATTGTTTGAAGCACTCGCCTGCCCATTGTTTGATGTCACGAAAAACCCGATACATCCGCCAGTTGAAAACCTCCTC
Organism: Darksidea phi; assembly: GCA_030770425.1. Taxonomy (NCBI): domain Eukaryota; kingdom Fungi; phylum Ascomycota; class Dothideomycetes; order Pleosporales; family Lentitheciaceae; genus Darksidea; species Darksidea phi. Next base: position 3,259 of record JASJFT010000207.1, on the reverse strand, counting down.
TGTAACACAGGGAATGCCCTCATTGCTCAAGTTTGTGTTGAGCTCACGGAATATATCTAGTTTTACATTGGCAGGCGCGTGAGGCCACGTCCGTCCTTTCGCGTGCTTTATTCCTTGCTCCCTTGTAAGAGTCTACTTGATGTTACTTATGGCCTTAGCGTGGGTTATCTTGAGGCTTACGTAGAACCTGTTCCAATGTTTAGGTCCATACCCTGCGGCATTCTGGGCTTCTTTGGCGGTCGCCATTAGCGGGAGTGACGGCATTACCTGCTTTGGACGTCGGGGTAATCGCTGCCTTAAGGTGGCCGAAGCGCTAGGTCTTTGCGTCGTGCGTTGTCGGGGACGGAACGGTCAAGGAGGGCACAATGGGTCTCGACGGTGGGGCATATGGTGCATCCATGGTCGGTTAGAGACTTGGCGTTGCGTCATTCATTCCGGGCGCCGGAACCCCGAAGCGCTATCCAGAACTCTCCTGGCGGAAGAATAGGGCTATGGATTGGAATCATCAGTACGCACGCTTGAGCTCAATCATTCTCACGGTCATGACCAGGACGACCTTGATTTCATTCATAGAAAGCGTCTGCCCAATGCAATTCCGGGGTCCAAGTTCAAAAGGCCGCCACGCGCCGATCTTGGGGAACGGTTCATGCTCAGGTCCTACCAGCGATCTCTCAGGAAGAACTCCCCAGCATGCGGCCATAAACGCGCATTTTGATGTATTGAATGATGTTGCATAAGGATATAACAAGGTCACATCCTGGTTTGAGGTGTTCGAGCCGGAACTTGATAGGCCATAAATTCTGCTGGGGAATGTCTATACACGGACGAAACAGGGATTATGCTTTCCATTCTAGGCTCAGTTAAGGTCCTCGTAGGTAAGGATGACTTACGAGATTATAGAGGCACTGGCGTTAAGCGAACTATGGTGACGGCCATTGAATGCGTGTCGGCAAGCGGTGAGTATCTAAACCCCATGATTATCTGGCCAGCCTCTACCCATCGGAGTAACCGGACAACGTACCTGGCTCCTGGATGGGGCTATACACACTTCGAGTCTGGCTACAACGATCCCTACCTTAGCTTAGAGTGGATAAAGCGAGTGTTTGATCCCCAAACTAAGGTACGAACGAATCAGAAAACAACGCGTGCTGATATATAATAGCTTTGGAACACATCAAAACCTCGAAAGCTTAGAATTCTGCTTCGAAAACAATATTATCTTAGGCCGGCTCCCTTCTCACACCTCTTATAAGCTCCAGCCTTGCGATGTTATAGTCTTTGGTTCTCTGAAGACTGTTGTCGGAAGTGGCGATATACGCATTGTTTGGGGTCTGTACGCGATAGCACTATATAGGCAGGTCTCCTGAGCTATTCAATCTATTTGTTTTGGATCTACATAGTAGGAGTTTGTACACAGTAGAGGTGCTATACCCACACCTTATACACGATAATAGGGCTGTAGAGCTGTACACAGTACTGTCGATCGTAAGCGACGAGGTGATGTTTCGAACATTGAGGCGACGAGCAATGACATGTGCTGCCGAACCACAGAGCCTGGTTGGGAGACCAACAGCGGTAGCGATGAGTTAGCACTCCCATACTACCGCCCACAGTATAAAAATTGCCTACGATAATACCAGCATCCCACTCACTACATCCATCTCTTATCCTCAGCCAGCTTCCTTATTACATCCTTCTCTTATACCCAGCCAGCTTCCTCACATATCATGTCTTCGCCAACGATCGTTCACCTGGTCCTTCATCAGGACAGTGAACTAGACTACAACTTGGTATTGGATATAGCGCTATCAACCTTTCGAATATCGCGGCGGAGCACCACTATTACCTTTGTACCGGATTACTTTTATAGCTAAGGTAATTTTCTAACTTATTCTCTATATTTTACTAGTAATTTTGGCCTGTTAAGGTACGAACTAGATTACGATTTAGAGTGGATTTTTTGGAGGTTTACTTTACGCGTATTCTTCCCTATCCTCCCCTATCTAATAGCCGAACTAGTCTATAGAAATTATATATAAAAGTTAGAGGTAACTATATCGACCTATACGAAATAGCTCGTATAGACTTTAATAGGTATAGCCTAGTGTTAAGTAAATACGCCGCCTCGAGAGGTAAAATAGTTGCTAGCCGTAACGCAAACTTACACAAACTGGGACTACTTTTTCTGAGACGCTCCGCCATGAGATTGGTTTTGTGCTAGGGAATAGTAACCAATCAGCGCTGGTGGAGCGGCTGATTAATGAGATAACACTTCACCACTTTATACAGCCCCTCACGGGACCAGGCGATGACCAAGAAGCATATACTCGTAGGACAGCCCCTCCCCCAGGAGCTTGGGCCACTACCCGACGTGACGTCACGTTGGCTCCTGGGCTGGCTGTGTTTTTCGTGATTCTAATTACCTCATTGTATTTCAATGTTTCGACATCTCACGCAACAGCATAGGCAGCAACTACATAACAATAATAGCTCCTAATTTACTAATAATACATGTAGATAGTTAAACGCGCTAATAACCCACCCTCCCCAGCCAGGTATCCCCGTCGTCCTCCGTCCTGCCTATTACTACCGGTTCCTCCGCATTCGATCCCCTACGCCATCGTTCGTATCGTATCTACTATGGACACTAGCTCTATCTTCCACGTCAGGTATTCGCTCCCTCTATAGCGTACCAAGAAGGCCGATTCCTCCTTCTACAACGATCCTCCCTATATAAGCTTTTCCTCTAGCCTGCGTAGACGGTATAGCTATCTCTAGACGAAACGCCTATCCTCGTTATATAGGGCCTCGAATAGGAATATAATATAGGCAACTACCAACAGCTATACGAGAATCCTGTTGCCGCTCGTTCCCTCGAATATGTCCAACGTATAGTTGGTTTTATACTAATAGTTATTGTAATCGAGGAGCCCTGTCGACAGCACCTCCCGCTTGTAGCGCCGGGGATGCTCCGCCGCGATATTTAAAAGGTTTAGAGCGCTATACTCGAATAGCCTGTTTCGCTCTAGTTCCTCCTACTAAAAGTCCTGCCGAAGGACTAGGCGAACGATCGTTGGTGAAGACATATAGTTGGTAGGTGTTAATATAAGAAAGCTAGCTGAGGATAAGAGATAGATGTAGTAAGGAAGCTGGCTGAGGATAAGAGATGGATATAGTGAGTGGGATACTGGTATCATCGCGGGCAATTTTTATACTGTAGGTAGTGTTGGTGCGCTAACTCCTCGCTACCGCTGTTGGT